>DWNE01006627.1:0-12912 GCA_018249875.1 Cecropterus toxeus
CGATGTATCAAACATAAAAAAAAAAAAAAATACAGACGAATTGAGTACCTCCTCCTTTTTGGAAGTCGGTAAAAAACAAGCTCACTTACCGAATATTGTGTTCTGCAAGGTGGCCACCGTATCTGGAACAGCAAGATAGAAAAAAATAATTTTACTAAATGGACCACAATGATTAGATTCCGCACCTAGCTTATAACATCTGCATAGGATACGTCTGCAACGACTGATATTGACTTCTCCAAATCATATTAATGGAAAAAATTGTAGGTAAAAGGAAAGTCGGGAGGTCACGCAAATTTTGGCTCGGAAACATGTGAGTGAACAGTAATCGCGAGTTCCGCTAAAAATAACTTTGCTGAAGTGACTGCCTACCTTCAATGATTGGAGTGGCACAAGAAGAAGAAAAGAAGATTCGATTCCACATACTTTTTTTTTTCGTGGGTAAACCCATCATGGTTTCCTCTCGGCGCGGGGGCTGCTGAGAGGATATGCCGGACTCCTACCGGCTGAAACCCCACGGTGTTCCCCTGTATGCCCTTTGCCGGGACTGCGGATATGCTAAAAGCACTCGTCCGCGGTCTCGACGGCGTCTGCCCTCGACAGGGCCCATCTCTTTTTGAGGATGGAGCTGGAGTTGCTCCATCCCATCATCTTTGAGATGCGCGCGGGAACACCGCGCGCGCCACCTCGAGGCTTTGTACTTTGACGAAGGATACCCCCGAATCCCGCGCCAATGCCTTAGTTTATTATTTTTTATTTGAATCCACATACCTAGGTTATCTACATATGTAGGGTTAATATCACAATTTTACTAGAAAAAACACGTAATGTTCACAAAACCTATTTTAAACTGTGTAATCTATGTGTTTGTTCTATTTTTGAATAAGATTATCTTCTATTTTAAAATTAAGCAGTAAGGGTCGAGGTAAGTCTTAGTGAGATTTTCTTTGGCTGCCATGTCAGCAAAAATTCGCAAAAGTCGCCTCACTTAACTAATATGCTCTTTTTAAGACATATAAAATAGATAGACAATATAGTTAGACTGCGCTAGCAACTTAAATGCTACTTACAGCTTAGTTAAAATGAAAATAATTTTCCCACAAAACGTAATATTTATGCCCCCTGTTGAATAGTTAATCTGGCTTTGCGTCATCGCAAGTCGACGCGTCACATAATACCAGGTTTGACGTATGATTGCTAGAATGATTGTAGACTAATCGATATTTGTATATTTGTAAATGATACCTCTAACGATGTGTCGCGTGATTTTTACCCGACAGCGTCGAGGGTAATATTTTTCGAGAGTATGTATATTTAACACGCTTTCTACACTCACAGCCCCACACTAGGATTTTCGCCTGTGTCGTGGATGCCATGGACACAAAGACGAATACATAAACACCCAGACCCAGAACAGAAATATAAACTCATCATTCATATTTATGACTGGCCGGGAATCGAACCCGGGACCCACTGCGCATCAGACCGGTATGGTGACCGCTCCGCCACGCGGGTCGTCAAATTTATTCATATTTGTATTGTATGTATTTTTTTTGGCACGCGCTACATTCTAAACGGTTTCACGAATTGTGACAAATCCTGGAATCGTCTCAGCTTGCTGAGTGACGTAGTGACAACTGTAAATAGGGGAAATAGGGGAGAGGGGACGACTATTTTTAATATCGTAATAATATCAAATGAAAACTAATAAATATATACAATACTTTTATGTTATTATTCAAAGGAAAACTCGTGAAAGACTGTTTGTCTGTGTGGAATGTTTTTTTTTTTCTTTTTTTTTTTCGAAACTCGATGAGTTTATCACTGCAACCCATACTTGAACATCTTATGTCGTATATGCCAAACTTGAGCCTTTATAGAAGCTACGAAGTAAACTCGTTAGCGTAATTCAGATAGGGGTACAGCTATCTACTCGCAGCACGGACAACTGCTTTCGTAACGCATTTTCGTTTCATCGACTTCCAAATCATAACGATTCCAAAGAAGTTTTACTTTAAAATCATTTAATATGATTCAAATTACATGCCTTTTATTACCCATGTAATAAACAAGTTGGTGGAAAAATACAAAATATTACAAAGAAAAAAGACAAACCCGGTAAATTTCTTGCCGGATCTTCTCAGTTGAGGTCATCTTCCGATTCGGTGGTAGTGTAAGAAAAAATACTGCAAATGACAATTTGTAAGTGCCCCCGTAGGCCTATACAAAATAAAGACATTTCATTGCATGACTTGCATTGAAATTTTCTTCCAAACGAAATATCCATGTTTTCATATATACAATGTTTTCTATTACATTGTACCTGAATAAAACCCAATATCCATTGTCCGTGTTTTTTCATGTTATTTATGGAAATGCCAGATCACTATCGCGATAATCGTTTCACGTTCACATTGATTGCGGGCCAGTTTCGGTATTACCTGTCCGAGGCCTACAATTTTATTAATATTAGAGATTCCGTAAGTTTTTCTTTTCTTTTTATTTTATTACCCGACTGCGCCAGAAATATTAATTAAGGGTAAAAAAAATTCGAGCGTATGTATCGTCTTAATTACCTTGTGCTCAGATTTATTAGTCAGAAGGAGGGTATTTTTTTTCAAGGTATGTATGTATGTATGTATGCATGTATGTATGTATGTATGCATGTATGTATATATGCATGTTCGTTTGAATGTGTTTCAAATTCTCTGGCACGCGCTGCAGCCCAAACGGCTTGACGGATTGTGACGTATGACATATCATGACAATCGTCTCAGTATGGAAAGTGACATATAATTTTAAAAAATGGCGCCTGGATATAAAACAAGGGGGTCTCTTCTCCCCTTGTTCTATATCCAGGCATTTTCTGCATATAGCGACAATATGGGTATCAAATGAAAGCTAGTAAATAGCCGAATATAAATATATATATTGTAATATTTTTACTTCACTATTTTGACCAAAACTCATATAAGCGTTAATTTAAATATAACTATATCATTATGAACAAAAAATTCGTTGTATGCAGTTGGATTTTGTTTTAATGTTTTTAACGATGTTACTAGTTATTAGATGAAGTAGCAAACGAGCATGCAGTTGATGGTTCATGTACATAATTATGAGGCTTCCATCTTAGTCCTCGGGAGTAGCGACGCATCTGTATTGACTTCAGATAGAATGCTTGTTCTATATGAAGTTGCCTACAGATGTCCATGGGCGGCAGTAATCACATACCATCACCTATATGTACTATATCGACGACCCGCATGGCGGAGCAGTCACGATACCGGTCTGACACGCAGTGGTTCCCGGGTTCGATCCCCGGCTAGACAAATATGAATGATGAGTTTAGATTTCTGTTCTTGGTCTGAGTGTTTGTATATTTGTCTTTGTGTGTCCATGGCACCCACGACACAGGAGAAAGTCCTACTGTGGGGCTATGAGTGTAGAAAGCGTTTTTTTTAATTCACTAAAGCCATTCATCTTTCTTTCCCAGGGAATTGCCTGGTCATTGCAGCCGTCCTCTGCTCTTCGAAGCTCCGAAGCGTGACCAACCTGTTCATAGTATCCCTGGCAGTAGCTGATCTCCTTGTCGGCGTAGCGGTGTTGCCCTTCTCTGCTACCAGAGAAGTGTTTAAGGTGAGTCTATAAACTGCATTGTACACTAATATTATCGAGGAAATGATACATTTTAATATGTAACGTGTATTCAAGATACGCGGTTTTAACTTTGTACCCGACTGCGTCAGAAGGAGGGTTATGTTTTTCGAGCGTGTGGTTTTTGTATGTATATCAATTTCTTTGGCACGCGCCACAGCGTGAACAGCTTATCGGATTGTGACGTATGACATATCATTAGAATCGTCTCAGATTGCAGAGTGACATAGGCTATATAATGTTTAAAAATGGCGCCTGTAAATATGGTAAAAATGGGGGGGAAGCACGACTTTTTTATTATCTCGGCAATATAGATATCAAATAAAAGCTAGTTAATAGATCATTCTAAAAGTTTACATATTGTATCACTTTAACTTGACTATATAAAGTGTTAAATAAAATATATTATTATAAAAAAAATGTTTTAGACTGTAGGATTTTTTGTTTTACTATTTTTAACAATGTTACAAGTTTACTGCAAATATTTCGACCTAGTTGCGTGAATCACAGCGAAACTGCGTTGGCAGAGAAGACCACTACCAGGTACTAGTGGTAGATTAATCTATCCACCTTATGTCCAGTTCAGTTGCTCAATTATGTAATTATGATGCGACAATCGTAGTCCTCGTGAGAAGCAACGCACATATGCGTACTTCAGATTGAACACCTTTGCATATAAAGTTGCATAGAGATGTCCATGATAATGATAGTGTAATAAAGATAAAAAATAAATCAGTAGATCATACATAATAGTCGGCACATCCAGGGCCATCTTAGACTATGTTTGGGCCCTGGGGCACACAGGAATTTGGGGCCCTTTTAGAATGAAAAATAATCAAACTATACACTTTTCTCACTATGATCTGGTTTATTTATGGGTAATCAAATAAAATAGTCACAAAAATTAAGGGGTATTAAAAGAATATTTGTTGGGTGATTTTCAACGAGCTGTTACCCCGAAGAAAATGATTTTACAGCAATAGAAAAAAGTGTAAGAAAAAATTGTAGCCCTAATTGTCTAGTTTTTAGATATGACCATAATTTTTTATCATTTATGGATCTGGAAAAATCCTAGGAAAACTACAAAAAAATATTCTCCTCTAAAAAAAGAACTACGGACTTAAAAAAATACTCAACGTTTCACTCAAAAAAATTTTTAGGACATCTAATGTCTTTTAATTTGGCGTAATTAAAATGCCTGGACAAACATTTTTCCCGCAGTTATCGTCAATAAAAGCAAAAGAATTATTTTTAAGTTAGATCAACAATAACTCTGGGAATAATGGTTGTATAGGAAATCGAAGGAAACATCGACGTTTAAGTAACGAGAAAAGTGGAATGAGCCCAAAATATTTTGATATTAAATTTGAGAGAAATTGTCGGTCCTTCGGGGCCCCTCAAGGACGGGGGCCCTGGGCAAGGGCCCCGTGTGCCCTTATGGTGAAGACGGTATTGGGCACACCCCTCTCCATATCCATCTAGGGCATGGACAAAAAAAAATTAATCGACAGCATTTAATTTTTTTCTCCTATCGTGCCCTCAATCAATTTGTCAACAGGAAAAGCATAAAATATCAATTACTAAATTTGACCCAAACAAAACATACAGGACAAGCTAAAACCGTTTAAAAATAAAAATACGTTCAGTTTAAAGTATCTTTAGAAAAATAAACTTGGAGGGAATGCGTTTATTTTAAGACAACAACTTCGCTTCATTTGAACCGATTTTATCAATAAAATCAATACACGGACGAATACAAACAGAGATCTATATTGTCATGCTATTTCAGTAGACAAAGATAAAACTTTATAGGAGAATTGTATGTTCTACTATATGGTATTCTTTCGCACATCTTTTGTTCTTATTCTGATAGTAGATGTATTTAAATAAATCAATAACGCTTTCTACACTCATAGCTCCACACTAGGATTTTCTCCTGTGACGTAGGTGCCATGGACACACACAAAGACGAATACACAAACACCCAGACCCAGAACAGAAATCTACATTCATCATTCATTTGTCTGTCTGGCGGGGGATCGAACCTGGAATCCACTGCGTGTCAGACCGGTGACCACTCTGCCACGCGGGTCGTCAAATGTCAAATTTGTCTCTTTTAGTCTATTCATCGAGTTTATGTAATCTTTTATCGAGTTTATACAGGCTAGGATTAAATTTACTGGAGTGGGTTTAGTTCTGTCGGTCTCGGTACCTACCTCTCATATGCTACAGGTAAGTCGACATAAGGGGTAAGGATATTCGGGCCTCGAGGGGTTCACTCTTTACCCGGGCAATTTTCAAGAAGATTGAGTACCTCCCGGATCCTTAACATTTATAAATAATGTAATTCAAACATTGTAATATAATGTTCAAATGTAAAAGATATTATACCAAGTATTCGATCTTAAAGTATTGTCTAGGGGAATGCTGTAATTTAGGTCAGGTTAGGTTAGGGCAGGTTAGGATTTCCTATGAGTATTTCCATTTTTTTTTTAATTTTGAGGCTTTAAACCCTCCTCCTCCCACCACCCTCTAGATCCGCCAGTGCGAATGCATTGTATAATATAATACAATGCATAGTTTTATTCCAGAAAAGCTTTTGGAACCCAGTAAAATATATCTGAGAATAGCAGCAAAATCAATTTGGAAAACTCGTCCATGAATAGAGATTCGAAACATAACCCCTAAAAATAATTCCGGTAGCAAAATTCCACTCCAATTTGTATATAACTTTCGAAGGCAAACAAATCCATTCCGTACTGCGGATATGAATTCTGAACCCATCTTGGTACTAAATCCGCAATTTTCCGAACAAGTAATTTTTATTTCAACGAAAACTGAACAATACCTACCGTTTGTTTCCACAATGGCCTTATGTTGAAATAAAAATGGCAAACGTACAATGTCTTACATAAGAAGTAGGGTAGTGAAATAATAAAATAATGGAATCTTGGAACTTGAGATCGTATTCCATTTAGTTGACATTGTTGAGATATTTATAAGAAAAATCTTAGTAGCAAACGAGCATTAGGGATGTGACTTGGCTGGGCAAAAATCGATTTTTATATTAATCGATTTTATATATTAATCAAATTATCAATTTTACGAAAATGTTTTACTAAAAATAATCGTTTTTTTAAATAGATTTTTTATTGTTTTTTTTTTTTATAAAGTTAGATCCCGAATCCTTTTTTATGTGATTTTTTTTAAGCAAAACACAAATAATAGGCCCTAGGTGGCGTTGCAAGTAATTCTATTATAGAACTACTGTTAAAATATCGAAAGAACGTGAAACTACGAAATAATTAATCTTTTTAGTAATTTAGAGCTACAGCAAAAAAAGGGAAAGTATAAATAAAAAATCAATTAATTTAAAATCAAATCATCATGGGTAACAAATCGGTTCTTCTAAAAAACAATATTCGATTTATTATATAATCGATTATTTTTTCACATCCCTACCCTACCCTCTCCACGCTGACTGCATGCTCGTCCGCTGTATTATGGAGCATGCAGTCGACCTGGTGGTAAGTGGTCACTGCGGCCAAAGAACATCTGTTATTTATCAAACTGGAGCTTTACCTGAATTCAATACATGATGCAACTCGCGAGGAGTAATGATCGCGTCAAATTTCAGTCAATACCACCGCCACACCTATTTCAAGCGTGAAGCAGTTCTTATGTTTTTGTGGAAGGATGTGGTAGCCGACTCTCTTATATATGAGGCGACCATCTTAGTCCTGAGGAGTAGCAACGCGTCTGTGATCGACTTCAGACAGAACCTCGGTTCTATATAAAGTTTGCTGAATGACTATATTATATTTATTCATGACTTACAATAATAAACATAATAATAATGTCATTAAGATGTGTGAGTGGGTACTTATAATAGCACACTTAGGATAATAACGTAAGCTAAAAGCCTGTCTCTTTCACATACTTATTAATACTGCTTAAATGAATGAAACAGAATTTATATTTTGTAATAATAGAGACTCCCACTCACAACCGTGGGAAGACTGTTTTTAGAACACTAACTTGCGTTTAACAGTCTGTCAGTTGCAAGTACGCCCACGGTATAGTTTTATTTATGGAAGTTATATCTAAATTTTCAAATTGTATTATATTATTAAAAGAAATGACGATTATCCGCACCGTGTAATAACTCCCTGTAGGTTTTTTTATTTCTTTTGTTTTTATCAGACTGAAGTAGCAAACGAGCATGCAGTCCACCTAATGGTAAGTTGTAACCGCCCATAGGCATCTACATATAAGCAACATAATGTAGAACAAGACAGTATTCAATCTGAAGTCGATCAAAGATGCTTTGCTCCCGAGAACTAAGATGATCACCTCAAATAAAATGTTGCCACAGTTGATTACATTACTTTATTGGTCACTTACGATCTGCGTATATACGTATTCTCTAAGTGGTGGAAACAGTGTAGTTCGACCGGGCTGATACCATCGCCACAACTGTTTCTAACGTAAAGCAGTTCTTGCGTTTCGCTGGAAGGCTGTGTTTGTCGTCTCATTTTCATGAGACGACCACCTTAGTTATCGGAAGAAGCAACGCATCTGTAATTAACTTCGACAGGAACCCTGTTAGCAAGAGACGACTAAATGTGGGCTTCCGGGGTTGCGGCCGCTAAGAGTGGGAGCTCGAACCGTCCAGCCATGTGACCGCGGTAAGGAAGGCATGATGAAGAACGGAATGACGGAAGGATGTGTAATCGCATACCGTAGTAACGACCGCCGCCAACCTAGGTGAAGCCCAATGGGGCAATGCGTTCAGAGGACTTCGGTTGTGTTCCTTTTGAGAATCCGGTGTCTCTCGTCCACGACGTTGAGTACCTTTAGAAGGATTCCCCGTCAAGACCGAAAAAATGACTTATATAGTTATTGATGAGATATAATTATGACAATTAACCATCACCGCAGCATATTCATCAACTCTAATTTCGAAAAAAAATGAATATAATTTAACTTTAATATAATACACGTAAGTTGAATATAAAGTTAGCAGAACACCACAACTGCCCATCATTTCAGTAATTAGACACTTAACCGCTTCAGAGCGACGGTTGAAGGGTTAAAACGACATACATACCAAAATAGCGTGTATATCAATAACTTTAAAGTCTATTTTCGATTACAGTGGCTTTGAAATCCAGCTGATGTGGACGGTAGAGTGATTGTGGATTTTATGATAAAGTTGACAGAGTTTAAATTGCTTTTATCATTACTTCAATGAGTATTTTGATGGCACTTTGATGAGGGAGCATATGGAAACAAATTTAATCTTTAAAAACTAAGGAATAGAGGTGGTTATCGTTTAGCAAGGATTGAAAACTAGTGACGTTAGAGCTGGAAGTATGAATGGCTATTTCTGGTGCCTTTCTGTTTGTTTATCGCGTAAGTGGATATACCATATTTTGGTTTTTCAACAGATTTAAAAGGTTTGCGGTTTGGTCGGATTTATGTTGCCTGCATTCATCCCTATATTATGTTGAAGAGGTACAATTTAAAATGTTCAGCGGTCGGAATTTTTAATGGTCACGTTATACTCATACACGTCATGTAGGTAATGTTTTTTGGACGTATGTATGTTTGTATGTATGTATGTCCATTTCTTAAGCACGTGCACAGCACACCCCAAACTACGGTCACGCAGGCCAGGCATGATAACTATTGCCAAAACTTCAAAAGGGTAATGGATGAGTGGTTCTAAAACTAAAGTATACCAATTTAAGGGTTAACTTGAACTGCTATCTGGTTCAATTTTCAAATAAACGAATGATTTATGGCCCGCTGTCATTTTTTTTAAATAACATATTATAACCCATAGAGGCTGTATATATATTTTTGAGTGCATTTCATCCACAAGGAGAACGGTAAGTGGTTTTTAGTTAAATAAGGTTAAGTTTACTTTTCGTCCAACAATTTTAATGCCCGTATTATTTATGGAATTTACGTAAAAACTATGCAATGTCCTTGGGGACTAAGAACGTCTACGAAACAATTATGTATATATGGCTACTTTTCATGAATAACCGCACAAATCATAATTTATCAATTAAAGTAAATTATCCAAAATAATCTAGAATTAAAAACATGGTGCTCTAACTACGCTGTTGTTAATGGCCTTTCAATTTATGTTTATTATTTAAACTTCATTGTTTAATTTTTACCTGGCTCTCCTGTCAAATTAGCATTCTTGTGTTGTATTATTAGTACAAAAATATTAAGAGTACCGCTTATATGGACACAAATCAAAATAGGAGAGATTATGTACAGAACGATACTATTAACTGTATATAACTATTACTATTTAACTACGTGGTAGAACCAGTATAGTTCAACCAGTGAGATACCACTGCCTACTGCGATACTTCTAGTGTGAAGCAGTTCTTACGTTTCGGTGGAAGGGTGTGGATGCCGGTTCACTTACATATTAGGCGTCCATCTAAGTCCCCGAAAGTAGCAACGCATATGTGAATGACTTCAAATAGAACCCGTGTTCTATATAAAGTTGCTTATAGATGTCTTACCATTAATTGGACTGCATGCTCGTTAGCAAACGATTTCAATTCGAAAACGATTCAGTCTGATAAAAAAAGAAAAAAATACACGATCTCATATTTCCAGGATAATTGCTAATTATCCCAATTTTCATGAAATTAGGAATTTTTTAGCAGTGTAGCAGAGGATCCTCCGAGTAATTAAGCGCATCTAATGCCGGAATCTAAATCAATTAGAGCAATTACTAATATAGTTATTATTATTATAGCATCGCGAAATATTGCTGTACATACATAATTACTCGTATATACATAAATAAATTAGACAACCCCTTTTACTTGGGAAGTCGGTTAAAACAGTTATGTTTTCACTAAAAATGTTTCAATACCCTGTCAATATTGTATCTAAAAGCTATGAAATATTAAAAAAGTATTATTTTTATCAGTGCACACAGCCCCTGTTCGAGTTTTTCATTGAATACTCCAATGAAATAGTGTTTTTTTCTCGGGAAGATTATGGTCCATGGGACACGCTGCGGGCGTTATTATCTTACTTATATTATAAAGATAAAGACGAAAGTTTGTGACAAAAATACTGGTTTTATTATTACTGTTTTAATAATTATCTTATTCATTTTCACTGGAACTTGCCAAGAAGATAGTAGTTTATAACCTAGATAACACATACGATACTCATTGCCGTAGTATACCTGACCGATGCGAGCAGAACCGCGGGAATAAGCCAGTATATAATATTTATGTTGTATTATTTTTATTTAGTTGTTGTAATTTACCTAACAGTGTAATAGTCCTTTTTTACTTCTAAGTAATTTAATACAAGTAAACATATGTTTATATATATAATTTATAATAATTTCTCTCTATCTATATATCATGATCATTCTTTAAAATTAAAAAGTAATTAAATAAATCATTATAAAAAACAGAACCTTTTCTATGTAATATTTAAATCTCTCACACCTTCACACTTTCACTACAACCTTATTGTCTTATATTTACCGTTTTCGAGTAGGTAATTGCGAAACCCACTTTTGACATTTTTTTCCAACCCTTAACGGGGATTGATACAAAGACTTTTACACATCGTTTATTACACATTAACACGCCTTACACACACGCCTTCTACACTCATAGCCCCACACTAGGAGTTTCTTCTGTGTCGTGGGTGCCATGGACACACAAACACGAATACACAAATACCCAGATCCAGAACAGAAATCTAAACTCATCATTCATATTTCTGTCCGGCCGGGAATCGAACCCGGGACCCATTGCGCGTTAGAGCGGTATGGTGACCGCTCGACCACGCGGGTCGTCGTCATCACATTACACATTAGAAGTACATTATATCAAAAATGCAAAGTTGTGTGTATTATTTTTGATTTCAGACCTTACTTGACTGAACTTTCGAGAAACACGGACAAGTCTGTTTTTGATTACGAATGGGTTTTAAGCTTTTCCTAAACATTATTTGTAGTTGAATTTAGTTATGTTGGGATAACAGGTTTCCACGGACGGTAGTGATCATTTACCATCAGGTGAATTGCATGCTCAGTTATAACTTCCACAGAATGAAAGTAGTAATAAAAATAAGTAAATGAGTTTCTTGAACCAAACGTAATTTTTGCAGGCGATTGCGTTTCATATGTGCCTACGTTCCGTAGGTAGCCTGGCTTTATAAATCTAACTATATTATATATTATCGACGGGTGTTTAAAATATCAGTTTATATGTAACAGTAATCATTTAAACATGGACGACTTCAGAGTAGGGTTGCCAATCGTACTGTAATATATAGCATTGTACTATTAATTTAAAAGAACCATGTTACTTAAAAAAAATATAAGAAGTATAGATTTATTAAGCTAGTAACAACAAAAAACCCGATTGCTTAAAACAAAATTTTTGTATGAGTTTTTTTTTAAATAGTTAATTAAAAGTATTATAATATAATTATGTATTTTATTAGATTGGTGTATTCACTAGCTTTCATTTGATACCCAAATTGTGGTAATAGTAAAAAAATAAACGCTCCTTCCCTTTATCGTCTATTTCCAGGCGCCATTTTAAAAAATATATATAGCCTATGTCACTCTGCAAATTAAGACGATTCTAATCATATGTCATGTGAAATCCTTAAAGCCGTTTGGACTTTAGCGCATGCGAAAGAAATGGGCATACATATACATACATACATATATACGCTCAAAAAACATTACCCTCTTTCTTACGTACTCGGGTAAAAAAGAAAATCATATATAAATAGATATAGCAGTGGTTTTTCCAAAATAATTTTACGTAGAATTTCCTACCTTAAAAATAATGAGGACGATTTAATTTTTGATGTAAAACGTAATGTTTCATATTCGCCAAATTAAGCTTCATCTGTCACAAAATTTGTTTTTAATCCAATCCCAGAGACCCCGAATTAATTTGAGTAGAATTGCTGGCATTAACCTGTCTCTTTCCCTTAGGGTGTTTTGCTCTGTGCTTATTTTTTAACTTAAGTCTTGAGTTTTTTTACCCGACTGCGTCAAAAGAAGGGTAATGTTTTTAGAGCCTATGTATGTTTATTTATATGTCTATCATTTCTTTGGCACGTGCTACAGCCCAAACGGGTGGACGGATTGTGACGTGAAATATCATCAGAATCGTTAGTTTGCATAGTGACGATATTTTTTACTGTTACGACAATATGGGTATCAAATGAAAG
>DWNE01006628.1:0-12912 GCA_018249875.1 Cecropterus toxeus
TGTTTGTGTATTCGTCTTTGTGTGTCCATGGCACCCACGACACAGGAGAAAATCCTACTGTGGGGCTATGAGTGTAGGAAGCTTATGAGTGTAGAAAGCTTTCATTTGATACCCATATTGTCGCAAATCATCCCTCTCCCCCCTTTTTCCTCTATTCCCAGGCGCATAAAAATTATATAGCTTATGACACTATGCAAATTGAGACAATTCTAATGATATGTCATACGTCACAATCCGTCCAGCCGTTTGGGCTGTAGCGCGTGCCAAAGAAATAGGCATACATACCATTAAACATCCATCCATACATACATACATACATATATATATACATACATACATTCGAAAAACGTTTCCCTCTTTCTGACGCAGTCGGGTAAAAACATAAGACAAACGGTTAGAAGCAAGCTAGATGCAGTTGTATAAATGAATTAATTTTCTGCAATTTTCACCGCAGCTATCGCCGGTCACGGTGGCTGCTTCACTCTAAATGGTCATGGATCGGTCACTAACCAAACGTGTCTGCCATGGAACTGTTTAACGCTAACACCGTTTTATGATGTATATTGTTATTATTTTCATGATTTTATTTTTAAATTAGACTCGCTGTTGTTATAAGAACAATACAAAGTATACATTTATACTAATGGTATATTAATTTTAACGTAACTATACACTTATTAAAGTTATTTACGAAATAAAGGTACATATTTTATTTTACCAAATAAATTATAGTATTTTTATACTGATAGTTAAAGTAAATTGTGCAAAATTATTCCCTCCCCTTTTTACAGTAACGTTGTCTCTGGGGATGTTTGTCTATAAACAATTGTGCCCTAGAATTTCACACGTATTTATAAAAATGTTACAATTTTAAATTATACAAACTTATGATTTTGTTGATATGCTATGAAATAAAGATTATATGATACCTAAAGGTATCTAGTCTTTATAAATTTCATCTCTTTAGGATAAATTCAGTTTTGGTTTCATGCGATGTGAACACATGGTCAAATGGACAGACAAAAATCCAAAAAATTGTAGAAAATTCTCATTCTCGATCCTTTTAACTATGTTTTTGAAAGTATATGAAAGTATAGACACAGGGAATTATCGGTTTATACATACACAAACCGTAGGCTATGCGCCTTAATTGAAACTATGCGTCAACATTGCTTCAGATACATTACAAACGTAGAATCAACAGCTAGACGTTTCAACTGATACTAATACATAAATCTAACAATTTGTCATAATGCACAGACATACACGCGACTTGGTTTATAGTTCTGTATGAAATATTGCACGCACTTATGTTATTTATGCACGATTTTCGTGCATATGCCATGCGAAATGTAGAAAAACAAACATAGATCTTGTTTACCGGCTTTGTTTTGATGTCTTATGGATGTCGTGATTCTTGACCGCTTTCTTTATTTTACTGAATTTTAATTTTGGAAATCGCTTGTAAGTCAAAGAAAATGCGACGAATGTTCATTCTGAGTGGTGACGTATGAAAATTATTTAATATTGTTATTAGTCGGATTTTTGATGTCAAACATCTATAGGCGCATTTTAATTTGATTGTTGGCGTAGCGATGCTTGCATTATTTACTGTTGGGCACTCTGTTCAGTTATACGCTGCCGGAACCATTAAACATCGAACAAAACTAACCGTTTTGCGATGTTAGTATGATTTAATGCGGTGTACTGTTCGTTGATGGCATTATTTTCATTATGCTATATACATAGTTACTGTCGCAATCTTGTATATTACTTGCACGGACACGATGTTTCACATCTGCTAGGCATTCCGTGACGGCAATTTATTATTAGTCGGATTTTATGATTTTGAAGTAGCAATCAAGAAGCAGTTCGCCAGATGGTAAATGCTCGTGGACTTCGGTAATCAACCCAAGATAAAATCAGAGTATAACCTGAGGTTGACCTCAACTGACTTGCAGGTCTAGGTTGGAACACTTCGAATAAGTGTGTCCCTTACCTCCTTCAGACTAGAATAAAACGGAGCTTAACTCTGGTACTGTAAGCCATAGGTGTGACGGTGTTGCTTCCAGAGTCGAACCAAAAAGGTTTTACCACCTTTAAACTAGGTGCTGTACTTAAGCTAGGAACGCGCGTGATCCCGTTTAATTTCCAAACCATAAGAATTGCCGTAGAACGGCGAAACAAAGGCTTCGCAATAATATATCTGATTGAAAATTACATTATTTCAAATAATCTATATTTGAAATGAACACGCGACCGTAATAAATCAAATAATTGGACTGAATCCACGAATGAGACCGCTGCCGCCCACCGTTCATACGTATCTGATTATTGACAGTTTTCTGCTAATTGACATTTATGACAGTAATTTGACAGCTGCGATGTAATCACCTGTATTGAACTTGATTTTACAGTAATTGGCTTTTGGATATCCCGATTGGGTACGATACTGCAGATTGCTATTGTTTAAATCCCACGCGCATTTGTAGAGCGTAGATTTAAGTTTTTAGTTATATATATGTATTTATACAAAAATTAAATTAATTGACAACTGGTGTATTTGACTTTAAATTTGACTTTAATAAAGGAACAAGGATTATGAAATTTAGCACCCTGCTTTTCAGGTAATTTCTGAAAGCTGTTTTTGGTTCAAAACCTTGAAATTTTTTGTGTTTTTATCGTGCATTTCCAATAGACAGGAATATGGGGTGGCACATTCTTTTTTGTAAAATTAATACTTAGAAAAGAAGTCACTTTCAAGTTTCTGTTTCGATTCGGAAAAATGTAGATCCGAAGAATAATTATTATACGGAGAAAATCTATTTCAAGTACATAGGTGTAATTCTTGTATGTCGGAATTATTTCAACGTATTTGAAATATTACACTGTTATGAGTAAATTCTCGGCTTAATTTTTTAAGCTTAGAATTTTCTTAGTCGTTCTTTTATATAAAAGGCTATTTTAAAGAAATTAAATGTCTTTAAACTTTAAGACGCTCTTATAAAAATCAAACTATAATACCACTTGTATTACTTACATAGTATGACGTATTCAACAAGTCCAGTACGCATTTTAAAAATACACTTATGTAATAAACTTTCTAGTACCCGCAATAACAATATTTCCTATCGCACGCAACACACCTGTGTTATATGCAAATCCACTAACCATGCACACAATTAATGGGTCACGCTTCTGAGTTGCACAGATTGACACTGTGTGGTTTATTACTGGAATTCTTCACATCCATACGTTCTTGATCGCTTTGGAAGTAACCTAGTATGCAGTCAGAGAAGCAATTATCCTAGGTGATCGAACATAAATACTTCTCGGGGGTATAGAAACGTCTGTGATCAACCTTAGCTACGACTTTTATCTTATTTGGGGTTGATTACGGATTTCGACGAATGGGAAGCAGTGGACACTTACCTTGGATGTTACACTTGGATGGACTGCATGCTCACTTGCTACTTCTATGTTTTATAAAAAAAAAGCTTGTGAACAAACATCCTGGTGGTGTTTGTTCACAAGATACGGTTTAATACGGTACGCTACTTCTTACTTAACAGTGTACTGGAATATATTCCAGGTGTAGTGAAAGTCTCGTACCTGATATAAAAAGATTACAGCTTAGACAGTTTGTACAGTAATCTAATACATAAGATTTTAGTAGCAAATGAGCATACAATCCATTTGATGGTAAGAGGTCACTATCGCACTTGGCCGAGTGCACGAACTCCATATAAAACAAAGGTTCTACTCGAATGTAATTAGAAACGTTGCTTCTCTCTAGTACTAACATGGTCGCCTCATATGATAGGGAATCAGTGAACTTCGCATCCTTATACGTTTTTAAAAACAGAACACAAAACTTTTATTTCGATAATGCTCATCTAATATACGTTAATATTTTATTAAAACAAGCAAAATAGTGATAAATCTTCTGTATTAGACAAACCTTATCCTGCAAGCCAACTCAACCGATACGCGTTTGACAAATGTCGAGACACCCTCGGCTGTCGTTCGCAACATTTTTTCACAATTTATAAACGCAATAAATTGGCACTATCAAGCCAGAAACGCATTAGTCGACGTCTCCGTTAAATTTATACTGTATTGTGCGTTAATAATATCTTTGTCTCTATTGCGTTTGTGAAAAAAATTACACACATTTTACTGTGCACTTGTAAAATATGGTCGACGGTAAAATTGTTTAGCTCGATACTTACTTGTAACGTCTGTGCTAGTCATATACTAGACATGATCGCAACTTCTTTCGATTTTGTTGTTAAAGTAGACTATTACTTATAGTTATAAAATGTCCTTATTTACAACTAAAATAAAAATAAGGAAGAACAAAAAAATGAACAAAAATACTTTCTGTATGTAGCATACAGCTGTCCGTTTTTATGAGAGATTTTTTTTTGTGTTTTTGCATTACAATATTGCTATGATATATAATAATATTGAGTTTATATTGCAAAAGACTACATTATTTCTACGTCTCCGCCCGCTTCGGTCATATTTACCAGGGTTAGTAATCCATGTGTCATGTTAAATTACATGTGCGTCAAAATCAGCCAAATCCGAGCAATAGTTTTTGCCTGAAAGATTAACAAAAATCCTTACAAACTTTCACATTTATAATATTAGTAAGAAATAAGATGCACACAGAGTGACAGAAACACCATTTATTTGTATTTTGTGAAATTCGTGAATTTTCGTGAACAACAAATATTAAATAATCGTAAATTACAAATATGCATTTACGTAACTGTGTTGGAAAGAGTTAGAGAAAACATTTTAAATGGTGCAACGCTTTGTAAAAACTATTTTATTGCCGCAACAATAAGTTTTTATAACTTCTATTGCACTTGATTTATGCGTTTCTTTACGTTATAAACAAAGTGATAAAGGTCATTATGTAGGTATTATATGTTACTTTTTAATTTATAAAAGGAGGTTATCAATTGGATACGTGTATGTTGGTAATATTCGACGATCCGCGTGGCCGAATGGTCATCATACCGGTCTGACGCGCAGTGGGTCCCGGGTTCGATTCCCGGCCAGACAGAAATATCAATGATGAGTTCAGATTTCTGTTCTGAGTCTGGGTGTTTGTGTATTCGTCTTTGTGTGTCCATGGCACCCACGACACAGGAGATAAGTCTAGTGTCGGGCTATGAGTGTAGAAAGCGTCTTTTTATATTATTAGAAATATAATTTTACCTGATATCATTAAATATCTGTAAGATTTTCCAAACAAATATATGTATTCATTTATTTTTGTCTACGCATCTTTCCAAAACATTTTGGATTTACCATTATTTTACATCAACTTATTGAACCGTGCAAGGTTCATCAAAACCAGTTTAGTAGTTTACATAATATATACTTACTAATAGATACGCACCGCTAAATGGCGATTTTTTTTTAAAACACTATCGATTTTTTATCAAAAATGAAAAAAAAAATTTAAGAAGTTGAGTACATAGTGTTTAAGTCGGCGCCTATATTGTGTACAGTGTTTAGTACCAGGTGGTAGAAAAGTGTAGTTCTACCGTGAAGCAGTTCTTGCGTTTCGGTAGAAGGGTGTGGTTGCCAGCTTACTTATATATGAAGCGATCATCTTAGTCCTCAAGAGTAGCAACCCATCTCTGATCGATAGAGCCCCTGTTCTACATGAAGTTGCTTATAGATGTCTTTGGGCGGTAGTAACTACGTACCATTAGGTCACATGCTCGTTTGCTACATCAGTCTGATAGAAAAAAGTAAGTAGACTAGAGTCAAATAGAGTCACATAGTAATTTAACTCTATTCGGCTACTTATAAACATAAAACAATGTTTCGTTTATTATTTTTGATTTTAATATTTGAATGGCTTTTCTTGAGTAAACTATTTGATCTGATAAAATTAATACTTGAAATGGTAGAACTTTATTTTCTATATTATACGACTAAGAAATCTGTATAGTTCGAAAACCCGAACAACCATGATAAGGCGAATTAAATAAGTCGCGATGGAAATCTTGATTTATTTCAAACGTTTGTGGTAAATGACTTGGCTTTACAATTTACAAATATTTAATTACGATAGAAATGTAATGAGTTTTTACATTATATTGTAGAAAATGTAATTATTTTTATAATTTTTACTGTGTGATAAAAAATACTTTTGGGTTTTTTGTTTACAATATTTTAAATACAACATTTTTTATTATTTTTTAAGACCCAGACTAAGGTATTTTTTTTACAAATCACGAGTTTATCATGCAACAGCTCCACAACGGACTTTTGAAATAGTTGCATTTATCATGACGAGGTACTTGTGCACCTTAGGCTATTTATAATTTTAAGGTTCACATGAATAAAAAAAAACGTAGCAAGTATCTAAAAAAATAGTGAAATAACTAAAGTGGAACCTATCAACGAATAGCCAACATTTCTAACAGAATACATTTTGTATCTTGAAAATTACATCTCAAAATAGCGTTGAAAGTACTCTCCAGAAAAAACCGACCAGTTTTAGGCGGTAATAACCGGAAATAACCGGTTCACTCCGGCCTAAACGACTAGATCGAAACAAAAAGCGTCGGTATTACATGAAGTCGCAGCCTCGTGGGAGACGCAATTATTTTCCAATTTTAATCAAAAATATTGCCTTTCACTTCCACTTAACCATTTAAATGTCAATCTCGCCACTTGTGGGAGCTTCGCCTTAAGAAGATGTATAAAATGAAACAATTTTGACCCCTATACCGTTCTCATTACGGTCCAAGATACGTTACGTCCAAAATTGAAGTTTAACAATTTAGTTTCGTATGATTAATGCACGTTAGTCTATTCTCCAGCTCCGGCTCTGATTCCGATCTGCCAGAGCAATTTGAGCTATTTCCATCAAAAAATAAACGCGAATTTCAAATGAAGTTCAGCGGAAAAAAATCCTGAAATCCGAATTAGAAAGCCGTTGAGTGGAGATTGATAAAATAACACAGATTGTACTGCAATTCTCCTATACGCTACACCTATATAATATTAATAGGAAACTGAGTTTTTCTTACGTGTGAAGATTATTAGAGATAATCAGTCAATGTCATAGAACAATGGCTATGTTTATGAAGATTTTTACAGTTACTCACACACGTATATCTTCTGTTTGACGTTTCGCTTGTACGCGTCATTCTTGTTTGTTTTATTAAAGTATCTATGAACGTAATCTTTTATTTGATTGATTATGATTCGATATTTTAAATACAACAATAAAACATATACTTTTTTATTACACTGGAGTAGCCAACGAGCATGCAGTCCACCTGATGGTAAGTGGTTACTACCACCCATGGATATCTCATATCTGTAAGCATCTTTGAATAGAACAGCCGTTCTATCTGAAGTCGATCACAGATGCGTTGCTAATCCCGAGGACTAGGAAGACCGCCTCATATGTAAGTGAGCCGGCAACCACACCATTTCACCGAAATGCAAGAACTGCTTAACGCTAGAAATAGGTGTGGCGATGGTACTTCAGCAGCTTACACTTTTGTCCGTGGTCTCCATTCGAGGACTCTTCTACCCCACCTATCCTCCGTCCTATATTATATGATATTTTTCAAAGGACGCATTGAGGCCTGTCCATTACCTCTTCAGTTTACTAATGCTTGTTTGCCACCTCTTATAGACAAAAGTAAATATGGAAATTCTGCTCTAGGTATGCAATCTTCATTGAACCAAGTTATTACTTTCAAGAACCCATTAAAACAAACAATATAAACACCCACATACAGCTACCTATCTTGGTGCCGGACGATTACGTAGGTATCAGAATTTCCTCGCATCATGGCGCATGTCCATCAATTAGCTGTTAATTACCATAACAGTACCACTGTGATAAAAATAGCCATCGACTATTTAGCTAGACCCCCCGCGATTCGCAAAAACTGCAACAGTTAATGAGTAGAAATGGGTACCAGATATGGGTGCCGCACACTGTCTACTTTTAAATCACAGGTTGACACAAATGACATTTCTTGATATAATTAGTCTTTTAACAAACAACTGAAAGGTAGCACTATTTCTAGCAATAACAGCAATTTCTTGAAGTAATGTAAGCGTTTCGTTGAAAAAAGTGCAGATGCCGGTAGTCTTAAATACGAGGCAAGCATCTTAGTCCTCAAGAGTGGCAATGCATCTGAGATTGACTTCAAGTGGAACCCTTTATGCGGATTTAGATACAAATATCTATGCGCGGTGATCGCTGCCACTCATGGACATTTGTACCACCAGGTAGGCTGCATTTAAATTCATACTACTTAAATTTAAAAAAGTATATAAATTTTAGTAGCATGTATTTTAGCCGAACCACGAATACGAATTTAAGCCATGAGCGGTCAAGCCTTGACTTTGCCCGTGTTTATTTAGTAGTAGTTTATACGATTTTATTAGTTATATAAATATAATTAAACGATAAATTAAACTGTGTATGGTTATAATACACGTATTCTCATAAAATAAGACGAAACAAAACAACAAAATGACAAGGATTCATGGTGATCACGAAACTATATTGTTTAGTTCCTACAAAATGTATATGTACATATTTAAAAGAACATTAATGAATATACCGTGTTGTTATCGCCAGAAAGTTTTATAGAAGGAATAAATGTCAGAAAGCCGTAATTCAATTACTGAATTATCCAAATTTCAAGTTCCTCAAACAGGCACAGACATAAGACAAATAAAATAACTGTTTATTTACATATCGGTATCATGTTAATCATTGGGAGATAAGAAAATGGCAGTTACATATTTTTAAATAACAGACAGTCTTCAGTTTTATTCATTCGTATAGATTAAAGCATAAACATGCACGGAAAGGTGCAATTCAATTTGTTTGCAATTTATTTGTCCAAGCGTTGGAGCGAATTGACAGATGTTTAACGTCAATTGTTTAAACTGACAGCTCCGACAAAACTGTCGATTGTTCGATGTGTTGAGTGTGCGTCGATCTTTACAATGACTTTTATGGAGTATTTTATGCACGTATCATTTGCATGCATATAAAGATGCGTTCCGATGTATTGGGGGAATGTGACGCCAGGTGGGCAATATCTTAGAGATTCTAGTGTTACATTAGTAGTCATTAGGACCTTTAGTGTCGATTGGCAAATTTATTACTTGTTTTATGGTATTTGTCATCGCTTCTATGGTAGCAGTATACATTATGAACTGAACAGTTCACATACCGACAACTTTGTAATTAACGGTTAAATGGTTTTTGTTATTGTGAATAACATAAATATAAAAGGTAATAAAAATCTGACAGTTTTGAATTCAAGTTATTATAGGTCATATCATCGTCCTGGCTAATTAATTAATGACGAAAGGGAAAAATAGTAAGGATATCCAAAAGATACAGAAGGAACTCGGCGATCTCTTTAAGATTATCTGAAATTAACAAACAATTTATTTTATAAGAGATCCTGTAGACGTATACAAAATTTAGATGTGGAACGAAGGATGGAAAAAGAACGAATTAACCAACGTAAACTAAAGAATTATCATCACAAGCGCATGGACTGTTTGGTTGTAACTTAAACTTATAATGTAAATATGTACATAAGATAAGATTGAAACAAGGAATGGTAGATAGGAATTCTTCATTGAATATTTACTGTCCAGGAGTTAACCAAAACCAATAAAATCAAAAGATTAAAAAGGCAGTCAAGACTGTCCAGAAAAGTAAAAACTTAAAAAAATTACGCACGGAGGGATATCTTTGTGCATATATGTATATATACACAGTATAGATGTAGCTCATGGAAAACCTTCCGTGACGATTTAGCGAGTTCATGACTTTGTTTACCCAAAAAGTGCTAACGCGCCTCAAGATATTTTCACTTCAATAATAGAAGAATTGTAACAATCAGATATCTGAATCATGTAATAATACATGGAAGTACGACGAGGAAAATGACGATTCAGACAAGGAAATATGCTAAGAAATCGTTGAAAACACACAAACAGTGGCCATAAAAACGCTGATTATTTTAAGAGCATGCCAATATAGACGATAGCATTCTTCTTAGTATCGAAAGCTCTTCATTAACTGGTAACCACCGATACCGTTCGACACACGCTTCACTGAGCGTCGGATAAAAACGGCGATTTTAATAGCAAATATGTTTGTTGTTTACCATCATTAATAATTCTTGTAGATACGTATCTCGTTGGTTTGAGGAATATTTTTGTTGTGGGTAACGTAATTAGGATTTATGGTGAAGACGGTTAATCTCACGGGGTTAGTGAAGAATTGCCTGCGTCACAGAAAAATACAAGGTCATGAATTTATATAAGGTACATTCGTCAGGATCAGCTAGCTACCTTAGGATTTGGTAAAGGGCCATTTTTATCATCTAAAATTATAATATCTAGTATCTAAGAAAATTTGTTATTATCTTTAATTTTTTTAATGTTACAGATCTAGTAAATTGTGGTGTTAGTGAAAAAAACTATTGCTTGCCATTTTCTTAATGACGCTTAAAAATTACAATTTTTTATTTAACTCTTGATACAAGAGATGGGTTTTAATGAAGTAAAGAATAAACTTTACCTAAAGAGATGGGCTTGAATTAATTAAAATTAATACACACAGAATTTCTACAAATTGCATAAATTACTATTATCAGTTATTCTCTATCCTATCTATATTTTTTGCAGATACAATGTACAGACACGTTGATTTCTTTAAATATAATTTATATAGTTATATTTATATATTTGTATGGTTTTCACTTAAATGCTCAGACTAATATTTAATATTTTTCGGGAATGGAGAATGAAGTTTATTTTTTGTTCAAATTAAAATATTTCATCCGTACTTTCTTCCTTTAACCAGAATTTCTAACACCTATAAATTGCTACCTATCTTTATTTTGTTGAGTTTATACTCAAACATCAGAGCTCGCATTTGACATTTACGCACTACATCTGCCCATAATCAGTTACATGTTTTAAAATGTTTTCGCATTTTATAGCGCGTTGGGTGGCCTGTGCGTCTGTCTGTATGTAGTTGATTGAACAATAAACTTGCAATTTAAGTTCTAGCACGAAATATGGTGGATGTGTGGCAGTTGGCAGTTTTGCAAAATTAAAAATGATTACCACAATCATGGGGTTTTAAATTACATCATGGAGCTAGCGAGCTTAATTATTACAGGCTATGTGAACGGAGTTAAAATTGTAATCAATAGAGGTAATTAAAATTGGCTGTTTTTTTGCTTTCATACAAGGTATTATATATGTATGGATTAAATAGAAATTGTCTAAGAATTGGTAAGTTAAGAATAAAGAGACACAAAGATTTTTCTTATTAAACTTATTTTGTTTTATTTGTGTGGAAAATTAATTTTACCATATACCTACGAGCATATACATATGTATGATTGATGCATGAAAATGCGACTATGATAGTCGCATTTTCATGCATCAATCATCAATCATATATATGATACTAGCTTATTTCCGCGGCTCTGCCCGTTTCGATCACGTTTTTTCACAGTAATCAGTATTTCATGTTAACCCAGGTCATATACTATCTACGTACGAAATCATTCCACTAATTTTGCGTGGAAGAGTAACAAGCACGCATACATGTTAACAAACTTTCGAATTTAATATTAATAAAATTACGGATCTGACCGAATGATGGATTCTGGGATTCTGACCATTTTACTTTGATTCATATCCATATTATATTATTTATAGATTAATATACTTTTATATCTACATATATTTTATAACTTTTCGTTTTTGTGAGTGATTAAAAAAGCTTGATTATTTTTTCTAATATATTATACGACTATTTTATATTATATGTCATGACTCACAAAAATATAAACAACAATATATGTAAATACAAAATATACAAACGTAGTGGACTTAACTTTTTCATAATTGAGTCTTATTATACCACATCAGACAAATGCTACGGACTTCTTTCCACGAAATCTATATACGTACGGTCGGCAAATTAGCCTTTATTCACTTTTGTAATGGCGCCGATTATTTGTTATTATTTCAGATCTAGCTATGCCTTGCTGTTTTACTCGCGTTTAAAAAAGTTTAACATATCTTTAAATTTAAAGAAAATCATATGAAATTTAGTGTAAATACATAGATAGTCGATTATTTCAATCGAATTCAGTAGCTTTAGTCCAATGTGAATTAGAACAAACAAACAGAAAGACAATAATTATAAAAAAAAATATACAGAAATATCTGTTGTTATTATTCTCAGTACTTCAATCTTCAACGAGCAGTGATAGTCAAATGGTTGAATGCCCCTTAATCAAGGGTCCCAGGTTCGATTCCCAGGCCACTGATTTTTCTAATATTATGTGCGTATTAGGAATCAATTATCACTGCTTTATGGTAAAGGAAAATATCATGATGAAACCTACAAGTCTGAAATTTCTTAAAAAAAACCGTTCCTAAATGCGTGTGAAGTCTACCAATTCGCAGTATACTAGCGCAATGGACTATGGGCTGAAACTCTCAATCTGAGAGAAGATTACGCCCAGCAGTGGGACAATAATGGGCTGACACACTTCAATATTTTTTTACAAATCTATGGGACGTACAGACACATGCGACTTTTTGTTATATGTATGGTTTATTACATAATACTACACTGTTCTGTTTTTCGGAAGGCTGAAGTCATTATGGATAATCAGAAAAATATAGTAGTATTTTAGATACATAGATTCAATTGTGCTGCTTAAACAATAGTAAGACGACCCGCGACCCGGCCGAGCGGTCAACATACCGGCGCAGAGGGTCCCGGGTTCGATCCCCGGCCAGACAGAAATATGAAAGATGAGTTTAGATTTCTGTTCTGGGTCTGGGTGTTTG
>DWNE01006629.1:0-12911 GCA_018249875.1 Cecropterus toxeus
GGGGGCACTTACAAATTGTCAGTTACAATATTTTTTTCTTACACTACCACCGGATCGGAATTTACGGA
Source organism: Cecropterus toxeus (assembly GCA_018249875.1). Lineage (NCBI taxonomy): Eukaryota > Metazoa > Arthropoda > Insecta > Lepidoptera > Hesperiidae > Cecropterus > Cecropterus toxeus. The sequence goes on from DWNE01006629.1 coordinate 69, forward strand.
TATTATGATATTAATACAGAAACTTTAGATCTTTTGGCCGCGAAGATGTGTCGACAATAGTAAACTCATTACTAGCCGTAGTCGGCTTGCGTTTGCATTTCCGCGTAAAGCATAAAGAAATAAACACAAATTAAAACTATATTAAAGATAACTAAAAGGACGTTTTCTTTTAGTTATCTTTAATTAAATAACAGTACGTAGGCGTTTATGGGTCAAAAACACTCGTGGGCATCTACCTAAGTTTCACCAAAATCTAACTTGAAATGATTTTGGAACGCATTGAGGACAAACATGCAAACAGAAAATAAGAATGACATCATTATTTCTATACCAAAATAACTATGTATTTAATTTACTTCAATATTTTTATTAATTTTAAACATAAAATTAAATTAACATTTTGTTTGTTTTATTTCCAAGGCAAATTCAGTTTGACAACATAATTCGGATCCCAAAATCTGTGGTCCCTTTTAACCGCGTTAGTGTTGAGCTCTTAATTGAAAAGTTCTGTTTTCCGAGTTCGTTATTAGATGTCGCTTCGCTGCTGGATCCGCGTCTATTCCACGGAGAGACCTAAATTAAAACTTTTGTAGGATAAACAGTGCCATGTATGTAAATTGATGTGGCTTTGTCTCTAAATGACGAAAATTTTAAATTATGAATTTATTTATAACTTTATTAATACATGTCGTTAATACAGGTTATGTCGTATATTTCCATTTCTTTGCGTGTCTTTTCACCTTAGCTTAGACGTATGCCAAATCTACCAATAAGAAAGAAAGGAAGTACAAAAAAATCCTTTATTACAACAAAAACAAGATTTGATAGACTGAATTTTATACAATAAAGTTTTGTTCGTTGAAACTTGATGTTGTTCCACTGGAGGATTTGACGCACATGTGTAACTACCTGACACATTTCTTTTGAAAAGGCGCAATATTTCTCGAATATTTCAGTGGAACTACGCTAGCGTTGACTATATCCATTTACGTTTGAACTAGATCCTTTTACAAATGGAATATTACATAATCTGTCACTTTCATCCTCATATAAACTCTACGTTCAGATCATAATTCTCGGCAATGTGCTAAACGTTGATAAACGGGGAAATGTCGAGAGTTAATACGCAACGTGTGACGCGGCGTGTGATTCAGTCGGTCCGCCCACGCGTATCGTATATGTTATCGTGAGGGAATGTTTGACTGGTCATTTGCCACAAACGGTGTTACGTGATAGTGCGTTGTGCTTAGAGCTAAAGGTCTCTGTTATTTTGTGATTTTCTATGTGTAGTATTACATTCGACCCGTCTAAAACTAAGTGTTATATGATAAAGAGCTTCTACGAGCTTTTATTTAATCAAGTTATATTGGACATAACATTAAATTATCGCAAGTGTGTAGCGTTTAAATATACCTAAGGATAATTTATCTATTGTAGGATTTTAACAGAAAGTGTTTTGCACTAATGCTTATTCGAGTATCCGTCCATTAATTATTAGCCTTTGATAGACCACTGTTCGACATAGGCCTCCCCTAATCTGTGCCACTTTGACTGGTACTCAGTCATCTGAATTCGTTACCCGCCGTATTCGAGTATAGTAAAAACTCGAAATATTTCAAAATTGACTGCGAAGAGTGCAAGCTTGAAAGCCGTTGCAAAATACTAATGACTAGAGCGTTCTACTCTAAAGTATTAGTACGTAAGTGCTTTCCTTATCTCATGACACACATTCTCTGAGGGAATGTTTAACTGGTATCTTGGCAATTTGGCACCGAACTCGTTACGTGATGATCCAAAATTATGTTAACGCGAAAAGTCGGGCTTAACCGCATTTGCATCGCTGAGGGATAAAACCCATTATCTCCCATCTCATCCTATATGTAACCTATTAATATGTATATGAGTTCTTTGACCCTTGTTGTATATTTATCCTTTGATAAAAATGGCTTAGTCTACTTATGCCTAATTTTCGAAATTGTTACTGACTCTGGAAAAGACCAATTTGTTAAATTAACAATAGTTGTGAATATTTTATTACTTTAATAGAATCACGAATTCTTATTTTAATACTAACTTAAATTATTACAGGCAACAAAAAAGTAATTATATTTCCAACTCAATTGTACATTTTCATTCCAAAAACTTACTTGGATTCACAATTATCCAAATACTCTTTATAATGACAAAAATATTTAAATCACAAAAACGTTTATACCAATGCTTCCATTTTTGTTTTCTACTTGAGCAATTAGCGCTAAAATGGACTAACTTTCTTCGTGATTAATTCGTTCAGAAAGCTCTGATGGATTGTCTGAATTTTCATCTCTTAACAAATATTTCAAGTTAAAGCGAGTATTTAGGTGTTGACGTTTCTCTTTGCCCTTTTCAGGCAGTCTCTTTTTTATTAAATGAATCGACGTCGATACTTAGTTTCCTATCAACATTTAACCGAATCTTGTTAGATTTTATTGTAATCGTCACATTAAACATTACAAGTATTAACCTTAACCTCTTTATTTATCTATCTATTTATCTATCTATTTGGGAAACAAACAATTCACTTTATAATTTAGTCGAAAAATATTTTAAACCCGATATATATGTTTTAGGTTCAAAGGTTTTATCGGTTAAAAGCCAAGTTCAGAATACGGTAGTTACTTGAAATACTTTGCATTTAAAAATCATTTATCGTCAAAAGAATTGCAATTACAATTCACTTATAAATTTATTTGATAAAATAATTTGCATACAATATAGTGAATAACAGACTTTACGTACACTTCTTTAATTTTATGAAAAAAACGTAAATAATTTTAGTATTATGATAGTATCAATTTATTTTTTGATATTAAGACAGACTAGGAATCACGGAGCATTTTATAGACGAATGTTGTTTGGTTAACCGACTTCGAAAAGGAGGTGATTCTATGTTCGATTGTATGTTTTTTTATGTATGTTCACCGATTTCTCTACCATTTGTGGACCGATTTTCAAAATTCTTTTCGGTAACAATGATGTGTGTATGTGTGTAACAATTAGCCTGACAGTTCCAGATTGCGTATTGAGGTCACTATCACAGTAACTAGCTTCTCCAGTCTCATCGGATGCAAATGTGTTGTAAAGGCAATTAAAGCACCACTAACGATTCGCACAATATGTAAATGATCCGCCGTTGGAGCAAACGGGCTACTAGCAAGATTGGATCTTGTTTGGAAGCCAGAAGTGCCGGAACGGAACGACGGAACTTTGCGAATTATTTTGGAATTTATGCTTTGAATTTGAAAATTTAGAGCCACCGGTCGGACCGAAAAGTAGACGGACTCAATTTTAATTAAGCACTGTTTTAGCCAGTTTATAAGCGATTTTTTTGTCTGATTTTATAAGGGATCAAAACATTTGTTTCTTGGATGATTACTTCCTGGATGGCTATTGTTATGATGGCATATTCAGTGGTAGGAAAATCGTGATATTTAATTTAGTGTCACCTAGCACTTAGTAAATTAAATGAACTCAGTTAGTTCTATTATTTATGAGTGATCATTACCATGAGAAATTTTGAGATATTTATTTTGTCTCTTAGGGCCGATCTATATTTTGACTAGCACCTGATCGACAATCGGGGTTAGCGACTGGAGATGTGTTATAGAATATATTCTTGGCCTTCCTTCAACTTCAAACTTATTGCTTGTGATGGTTATTGCTCTGCTATTTTTTATGTCACATGACTACTAGGTACTGACAAGGTATATGTCACGTGACTTGTTTACCTCTACGTTCCCATGATAAAAGTCTGATTTATATGTATCGAAACTCGGCCTCCTGGAAAATGATACAAGTTCTGTCTTATTAGCTTTTTAACAACTAGATAAATTTAGAATTGGCTGCTGGTATTAATGTTGTATGTCTCGTGGATATTAGATATAGCCTGTCACTTCTTAATACATTTCTTATTAAGGTTGTCACAACATTAATACTTTTTGTACGGTTCGAACGTCAAATATTTCACGCTTAGTGGTTTCATTGATTGGATTACTATTACAGGTTTTTGCTTTATCGATGTTTGTTTGTTTAATATCTCATTTGTGATCATGTTTGCATTACTATTGTTTTTTTCTCCTCGCTGTGAATCCGTGATTTTAGGTTAGCTAAAAGAAATCTGTGATCATGACACGGTCTTGTATATTGTTTTAAAATTGTGGCTATTTCATTGCAAGTTTAGGAATTTTTATTAATATGCACTAGTTTTAAGTTTCACCTGCAAGAAGCATGGTGCTTATTCAACACTACTTGATAGAAGAACTTTAGTTAGAAAATTAAGGGTTGTAGGCATATCCATTAAGATTTAACGACTGCTATCCAATTGACAACTGGAGCTACAGATTAACAGACATCCGATCTTTTTCGATATTGTTTGACTCCGTACACCGGTTGAGATCCATACAAAACCGTAGTGCTATGCGAGCTGTCGTATCTTATTTAAACAATAATATGTTAATCAAATAGGAAACTAGAGTGTGTAGGGAAATATTGTTGCAATTATACGTTTCACCTCAACACGTCTGATTGTGTTATCACTGAGAAACCTTCCGTAAATACAAACGTATTTATAGTTTGTACGAAACAATTATTGTTTATGTACGACGTCACTCATGTGACTTGATTATAATTAATATAATTGTATTGATATTAATAAATAATTAAATAGTAACTCTTTCGTTTCTCACTAGTATGCATAGTATCACTTTGTGTTGCGGATGACATGATCACATTCAGACAGACATACCATCGCACGCGGATGATGGATGTTGAATATGAAGATAGGGAATCATAGTGATTGATAATTCTAAGCTCAGCTTTGCGGTGTTTATATAACCAAGAATCGAATACTGAAAGAAGAGGCCTGCATAACATATCAGAAAGGTGACGGCAGTGTCATATACACTTCTGCAATGTCATATTCATTCTTTAAAAAGTATTTACCAGATTGTAAGATTTACAATTTCAACAAAATATTCAATATTCTTACGTAAATACCTATATTTCTTAATTGTAGCTGTAAAACTAAGTCAAAGCAGACACATTTCAATCGTAATTGGTTCTCAACTGGTATTGAGCTGAATTACTTTGTACCAACTTTACAATTACATTGTACCAACCTGAGCGCAATTAGGGTGCAGTGAGCTATGGGCGCGTGTTCTCGCGTGTGGCGCTGGCTTAAATGTCAGTTAGGATACGAACCGACTGATGATGGATGATGAATATGATGATAGGTGATCATGATGACGGGTATATTTAAATTCAGCGTTAATTTATATTAATTAATTTTTCTTACCAGGAATCGAACCCGGAAATCTCCGCCAACCATTTCGGTATAGTGATCGCAATGTAACACACTTCTTTTATATCTTTTATACTACTTAAATACTATTTATTAATAACTATATAATATCATAATTCTAGCTCTAAAACTAGGTCGAGTCACATTTCAAAGGTAATTGATTTTCAAATGGAATCGAGCTCAATTTAGTTAACAATTACATTGTACGTGTGCGCAATTAGGGCGCAGTTGTGAGCTATAGGCGCGTGTTACCGCTTGTGTTGCTCGCTTAAATGTCAGTGGTATAAATATACGCGTTGCCGGTTCCGACTGGCACGTAATGGTTTCGCGTGTTGTGTTATTATTATTATTTATGGTTTTTACTAATCTTAAATTGTTTATATTTTACTTCTTAGTAATCTTAGTTGGTAAGGTGTCTTACTTAATAAGGCGTGTCTGTAAGGATGTAATGTATGTTTGTTACTCTTTCAAGGACTATTGGTGGGATTTCGTTGGAACTTGGCACACAGGCGGTGTATTACCTGGATTATTGTATAGAACACTCATTACCATATTCCTAAGTGTTCCTTACTGCTTAAGGGAAGGATCCTTCCTTTCATAGCCCTTCCATCCAAAGGATACTTTCCATCAAGATTGGCCTGTCTGTAATTCCTAGGTTTAGCAATATGAAAAATGAGACTGAAGTAGCAAACGAGCATGCAGTCCACCTAGTGGTAAATGGTAACCACCGCAGATGGACATCTGTAAGCAACTTCGTACAGAACAGGGATTCTATCTGAAATCAATTATTACAGATGCATAGTCACTCCTAAGGACTAAGATGGTCGCCTTATATATCTGTGAGCCGGCAACCACACCCTTACGCCGAAATGCAAGAACTGATTCACGCTAGAAATAGGCGTTGCGATGGTACCAACCCTGTCACACTGGTTCTAACACTTGGTATGTGGTAAGTTGAATTATAACTTTAATTAAACGATGAATGATGATTTGTTACAGTATTTCTGTTTAATGATTTATATTTATGGATTTATGAAACAGTTAATTAACTCCGATGAAATTACGAGCTCTAAACGCTCATAGCATTTCATGCTCCATTACTACTCGGTTCAGAGCAGAAACTATCTAGAACCGTATTCAGGTTTTAAGGCCGTGTCGAGGGCCAAACACTTGAAAATCGTGAAGCTACGCTTCCAAGAAGGCATTGGCTGAGAATTTAATACTTCATGCCAAAACCTTGGTTCTTTCCAAAGGCAATATTTTGGGTGACTAACTTTCCTTATACCCTGGTTAGGTATTAGAGCTCTAACCAGCTCTAATACCTAACTCAGAGCTCCTATCAGGCGATCTTCTTACTCCTCAGGAGTGGCAACGATTCTGTCACTACAGATGCGTTGCCACTCCTCCAAAAAACCGCAAATAGAACAAGAGTTTTTCGTAAAGTTCACTAACTTTACGTAGAACTCTTGTTCTATTTGCGGTTTTTTTCTTATAAATAGCGAGCACCGACTGCACGCACGAATAAGAGTCACGTTATATCTGAGCCTGAGCCTGCAAGCGAGAGCGTGGAAAAAACATTTGAATTAACGAGTGTAATACAAACTTGAATTATCGAAAAATTATAATATACATTGAACTCTTTCTTTGTATTTTACAAAATAATGATAAATCAGAGATAACAATTCAAATCATAAAAGTATGCAATTTTTCACCATTGCTTCTTTATGACGTTATCACGTATAACTATCGTCCGTAAACCGACTTTACAGACAAACAATTTTTGTAGCGGTGTCCATTATGGACGGTCACTACTTGTCATCAAGAGGACAGCGTGCTCGCTTGCTACATTAACCTTAGCTCGAATTTAGGTACTCGTTTCACGGTCACCCAAACGTTTATGGTAGACAGCGTTTAACTTAGTTGATCGGTCTAGACCAGTGTTTCCCAACATATTTTAGGCCATGCCCCACCTAAACATTTCTAAAATTTTATGACCTACATACATCATTTTTGACTGGGGGTCTGGCCTGACCTGACTGCATCAGAAGGAGGGTCATGCTCGAAAAACATTAGCTTTTACTGATGTAAACGTTCGCTTTGGGTTATGATCAATCCAAAGTGTAAGTGTTAAAGTCGTGTCGAGTTTTTAATTTTTAATTGCCCCCCCCCCCCCTCCCCTTAACTATCAAATTGCTCCTCTGTGGGGTGAAGGCCCCATGTTGAGAAGCACTGGTCTAGACTTAGCCTCGCAGTGCCGTATTAACGTTACTTCGCGTGAATTTCGAGCATTTAAATACTATGACTCGGCAGTACCTAAAGTTTCGTGGGTATCCCCTTTTTTTATTAATAGATCACGTAACGTTCGAACCAAAGGTCGATGGGTCGCGATTTGAAACGCAAACGACATGCGAAGGTCAAGTCCGATCGTAATCAGTGAGCGGATTATCAGTCTTGATTGACCTGTGACGTTGTGTCTATATGAAGACTAATCGATTATGTATGTAAAATATGTAAACGAGCCGGAAACTACATCCTTTTACCGAATCGCAAGAACAACTTATGTATAAATAAATATTTTTTTCTACAATCATTGCCTCACACTGGCATTTTCTTCTGGATCGTGAGTACCGTGGACGAACAAAGACGAATACGGAAGCACCCTGGGTACTACTGATAAGTCGTCCCTTCTTCCCCCCTTTTTCATTTGCATACGCCATTTTAAAAATCATATAGCCTATGTCACTTTCCAAACTGAGACAATTGTAATGATATCTCATATGTCATGATCCGTCCGATCAAATATATGGAGATACATACGAACAAACATACATACATATGTAGAAACATACGCTAGAAAAACATAACCCTCCCTTTGACGCAGCAAAAACGTTTCAGGTTACTTTTATGTTCGCTGCCAATAATATTCTGACACTTATAAATGCACGAAATTTGTGTTATGAATTACACAGACAACACGCAGATCGATGATTAGATTAGATTATGTCAGCACATCGGTGGTTGTCGTGAATAAGAGTGAGGTATTAATTACAGGATCAGTTGGCTGTCAGTGTAGCGAGAGTAATTTTACCGTCAGTCAAGATCTGACGGTAAAATTAATATGCGATGTAACTTCGGCAATATGAAAGCGTTCATGTATTGACCGTGCATAAAATTTGAATGAAGGTTCCGCGTGGAAAAAAAAGAGAAATGGAAGCATAGAACAAATAATAATATAAATTGTTATATACATTTTTGGTGTTTGGGTCTGGGTGTTTGTGGATTCGTCTTTGTGTGTCCATGGCACCCACGACACAGGAGAAAATCCTAGTGTGGGGGCTATGAGTGTAAAAAGCGTAATTACAATATTGTTATTTTTTTAGATTTTTGTTTGTATGTATCGTAATATATTAAAAAAATTAATAATGTTATTAAAATCCCTGAATCCTTTATGCTCGCCAAATTCCAGCTAAATCTGACCAGTAGTTTTGCGTGAAAAACTAACAAACACACATAGACTTAACAAACTTTCGCATGTATAATAATAGTAAGATTAACATAATTCCTACATTTTGACGTAGGTACCCGTAACATATGATTTTGGACTAATAATGTCGCGGAATTTATATATTTTAATATGTTACGGGTACTCACGATATGCGAAAAATATGCGATATGCCACGATAAGCAAAAAATCGCATATCGTGAGTACCCGTAACATAATCCCAATTTTAAGCATACGGATATAGGAATAATATTATACCGGATACGGATATTTTGTTTCGGATATCCGATAGTTTCGGTTACTATTACGGATCTCCATAACATCTCTGTCAAATAACGCCCGTGTCGCGTGTGTACAAAGTGTGTATCTAAACTGGCTAAGGATGTCGAAAAAACCTGTCGCAGGGTAATGCGACCGGTCCGGCGACCTTGCCGGTACACCTGACGTCGGCCGCGGTACCGAGCTAGCGGTGACGTCATGGAGGCTTCGAAAGATCTGGTGTTTGAAACGGGGCTCGGGTTGGAATTTAAATCGCGGTTTGAGTTTGAATGAAACGTGATACTGGTTATGTGTTTTAACAAGTTATAAGTGAAGAATTCAAATGTGAACGGAAAGGAACGAAATTTAAAATTTCGGTAAATTGAGTCAAATACTTGGAACGGCTCCTGATAAAGTTAATCCATCGTCAAACTAATTTAAAAGTGACGATTGTAAGAAAAGAACAAATATATATGTTACGTTGTTTTAGTAACCTTAAGGCTTTAAGTACTCCCTAAAATGCGAACATATTTTTATACGCTCTAAAACCTCCCGGTGGCCGTCCTCAGCGCTATGACTCCGGAATCTCGCGATACCCTTTTCTGGCTCTATCCCAGTGAGCATTTACATTCTTCCTTCTGGTGTTTACGACGGCATGCGATTACATATGGAGCTGTCCTTCCCAGGTTTGCTTGGCTGGACTGTTTTAGCTCCCACTCTTGCTGCCCGCTACCTTTTAGCCGCCTCTTGCGACGGGAGAAGATACCGTAGCCCTATTCCAATCCCGGAACTACAGGGACGACGGAGTCTTCTTTTGTAACCCATTTTTATTGCCCATGTTATAAACAAGATGGTTTAAAAACGCAAAGCAATACAAAGAAAAAGAGACAAACCCGACAAGTTTCTTGCCGGATCTTCTATGTTAAGGTCGTGGTAGATCGACGACGGTCGATCCGGTGGTAGTTTAAAAAAATATATTGTGTATACCTGACAATTTGTAAGTGCCCCCGTAGGCCTATACAAAATGAAGATATTTCATTTTCTTCATAACCGACTTCAAAAAGGAGGTTTCTCAGTTTGACTGTACATATTTGTATATTCTTACTGTGCAATACATGGGTATACAACTCATTTGTTAATATCGCAAGCTAGATGGAAATACTAATTGATCGATAGCGGCAATGATCAATTACTCATTACCTGTCATTGCGTGTGACAGATGGCGTGGCGTATCGCCGCGGACAGTGAATCATACGCCACCGCCGCGATTATAGGCCACTAACGGTAATACCGGTTGACATGTACTGGTTTTCAGGTCTTCAGAGCGTTGATGATGAATGGTTTGAGTGGTTCGCGTGGTTGACACGGTTTATATATGGCTAATGCGATGATAATTTGATTGTACATGTTTTTTTAATAGCTTGATGAAGCAAATGACGTGTTGTTTATCATCAACTCATGTTCCACTAATAAGCCCAGGTCTTCTTCCAGAAAGAGAGGGTTTTAGGTCATAGTCAACCGCGCTGGCCAAGTGCGAATATGTGGTAGACTTCACATATCGTTGAGAACTTCCTTTTTTTAAGAACTCTCAATGTAGGTTTCCTCTCGATGCCTTTGTTTGCCGTAAAGCAGTGATAATTTATTTTTAATACGCACATAATTTAAAAAACTTGGGTGCGTAGTGCTTAGTTTACGAACCTGTGACTCTCGATTGGATGGACGAGTATTAACCATTCGGTTATCACTGCTCATCTACTTGTATATTGTCTCTCGCGTCCATGGATATTTATAAACAACATCACCTATTTCTAGGCAATCAATGTTTGCATTTCAGTGGTAGGCTGTTTATGTTCACTATCATATAAGACGATCATCTCAGTCCTCGGAAGTAACAACGTATCTGTGATTGACTTTAGATATAACCCCTGTTCTATGTGAAGTTGCTCACAGATGTCCACGGACGGTTGTAACCACTTACCATCAAGTGGATTGTACGTATGTTTGCTTAAATCTTACAAAAAAGATAGATAAGTATTTTCAGATATAACTAAAGTAAAAGTTATCTTTACATTACATTAATTAAGATTAAGATTATTAATATATGTTAATACTGCATAATGACTATTAACAATTTTGAGAGCTCAAATCTCTTGTCGAAAATATTATGTGTAAGTAAAGTAAATATTTTGATAAAGCAAACTTCGAGGATTAAACTTAAGCAGTTTAATTAAGCAGTTTCAACGCAGTCTCGTGAGCGTAATCACCCGTTGGAATGATTCAGAAAGGTTATGATTTGATTAAAAAACTTGAATTTTTCCACGCTCCATGCAAAGATGTGGAGGAGGAAAGAAAAACTTGGGCGTTTGGATCGCTTTGAGCCCGTAACGCAATTAGCCGGGAGATGCCTGAAATATTTAAATACAGAGCGACGGTTCTAGGGTTGGCTGTGTACAGTTTTCGTCATAGAATATATTGTGCAGAGAAGTTTTTGAGTATGTCGTCCGTTCTTCTCGTGTGGTTCACTTGATTTAGGCTTTCAGTTAGGGTTTTACCCGACTGGGTCAGAATGAGGGTAATGTTTTTCGAGCGTTTATATGTATGCTTGTTTGTATGTATGTCCACTTCTTTGGCACTACAGCCCAAATGGCTTGAGTATTCATATTCGTACTTCATCATATAAAAAAATATACTTGTCTTCCGATTTTAATAAAATCTGTACCTGTGCCAACCCTAGATACACCAAATGAGCTTAGAGGGATGTCGGCGTATCGCGCAAAACCCTGTTTGGTAACTGATTGGTGTAATTAGTGCGGAACGCCTAAATATCCGACGCAGATACGTGTAGGGTTGCCCCCATGCTTTATAACATAGTGTTTTACTTTGTTTGGGGTCATTGTATTTCATACATTTTAGAAAAAAAAATGTACGCGAAATACTTTGATTTGCATAATCTGGGATAAAGAAAACAAGTCTATTATTTCTTAACGAATTAAAGAATACTTTTTATGCTTGTCAAATTGCAGACACAGAAATGTCAAAGATTATAATATAGATTATACCTTATCTTTTTTCCCTAACTTGAAATCATCGTAAAAGTTAAATAATCGTAAAAATTAAGATAAAAAATAAATTGTACTTTATTTTAAAACAGCGTTTTATTCTACCTTTTATAGTTTAAATATGTACTTTAATTTGCTTTGAGTTAGCAACCCTAGATACGAGCGTACCGTTTGATCTGTCGTTTAAATGTTAATTGCGTTAATTCTGTTTGTGACGCTTTTAGTTACCCAATGATCGTATATCGGTAACGTTATGTTTACGTTGTAATACATTTTATAACATTCAGTATATTGAATAATTCTCTAATGATAGAGTTTGTTTAGCGGTTTGGATTAGTGATTTTACATTACGACATATCGATTGCCGATTCGATTATTACCAATATTATGTTAGTCCTCCAAATCAAAATTCTCTATTGATGGAGGTGTTTAGTTTAGTGATGTGGATTAGCGATTTAATATTACGTCGTATCGATTGTTGAGTCGACTTTTATCGTTATTGTTCTAGTATAATTCCACCTGATGTTGAGTGTCACTTGCCACCCATGGACATCTTTTTAAACACGCTTTCTACACTCATGGCACCACAGTAGGATTTTCTCCTGTGTTGTGGGTGCCACGGACACACAAACACGAATACACAAACACCCAGACCCAGAACAGAAATCTAAACTCATCATTCATAT
>DWNE01006630.1:0-12910 GCA_018249875.1 Cecropterus toxeus
AACCACACCCTTCCACCTCCCGCAAGAACTGCTTCACGCTAGAAATAGGTGTGGCGGTGGTACTTCCCCGGTCGAACATTGGTTCTATTGGAAAATACTTAACTGCAAATTTTTCGTTTTCCGTAGCTAAAGGGTAATAAACGAAACCGTATTACTAAAACTTCGCTGTACGTTTGTCTGTCACAAAGCTGTATAACATTTGAAAATAAATTGTCTAGCTATTACGGTTTAAATTGCTAGAAAGTTTTTTTTCACAGATGAAGTATTTCTTAATTATTAAAGCTAATGGTGTGTGTGTGTGTGTATATACTCGTATATCAGTTCACTTCAGGGAGAGGGCCGAAATTTAATTACTAAATTTCACCCAAACAAAGAAATAAAAAACAGGGAAGGTAAATGAAATAGTTCAAAAATATTATTTTTTTCTAGTATTATGTATATTTACTCTATTTACAACCCTTAAGATGCAAACCTCGGTAGTATAGTGGTGAGTATGCTCGCCTGTCACGCGGGAGACCGGGGTTCGATTCCCCGCCGGGGAGGCTTGTTTTTATTCATTATTTTGTTTTACCAATTTCGTCGTATGTAAATTTGGATTTTAAATAAGAATGATTTTGTTAAACCTAGAGAAAAATACTTTTGTTGCCATTTTATTTAAGTCTTAAGGGTAGTAAAACATTTACCCTAGTATATTTATTTGTCGATTGTAATAATACATGATAATGGCCAAAATCATTAATAAATTATTCCTAGAACTACTGATTTTATCCTATGAGAGTAAAAGCGGACTGTCAGCCTATTGTTAAGTGGCAAATGTAAGGTTAGCTGAAGTCGTAGCCTATTTCTAGGGTAAAACAGTTCTTGCGTTTCGTTGGCACACATATATATGAGGCAACGCATCTGCGATTGACTTCAGATAGATCCCTTATATGAAGTTGCTTATAGATATATCTATATGGACGGCAAACATTTTCTGATTGTCGTTTGATTCTTCAGCCTGATAAAAACAAATTGAACTTTAATTTAACATTAATAAACTGATTTTAGTGGCAGTTTACCTTCAGGAAGCATAACTAATTCAACTTATGCCATTAATGGAATAAACATACATCAAAATAAAGTTCTCATCAAAAACTCACTTGAAACAATTACTTTAGACAAGATTTAGCTCCTAATAACTTGTTTTGGTCACAGTTATTTCAAATGGGATATAGTGAAGAAATGTCTCCCTTTATAAGCTGATAGTTACGCTAATCCAATGTTTCGGTTAGACCGAGTTTAACCGAGCGAGAGGATGCGCTTGACGTAACACAAGTACCCTCCTTTTAACTTGACTCGCTTTTTATCCGCTCGCCAAAGATGTACAGATGCACCTATTGAACAGAACACCAAATAGGCATAATACATAGCACTTTACCTGTGTATTGTATGAACCAAACCTATAGTATGCAATAAAGTAGACTGTCAAGTCCTACACTGGATTCCCAACACCTACTATTGCACTTGTATTGCAAATGCTTAATGTAATTAAGCAAATAAATTTTGAAAAGATTCTAACACAGGACAATCTTATACAATATTATTATTATTTTATGAGATCTCATAAATTACAGAACATTGTTATCAGCTTAGGGTCTACGTTCTAAACTGTGTGTAGTATAAGTATCACGTTTTAATTGAATGATATCAATAAACTGATACAAAAAATACAAGAAAACTTATAAATAGTACGTTATTAAAAATCTTTTGTTGGTGGGGTAGAACCTGGTCAAATAAAGCCTTGTCTCCAGTTTCGTGAGAACAGTCATCAAAGCTATGTGGAGAAGTGGGTAATCTGAATTAGAACGCAATCGCAAAGCGCAATTAATGCCTTCTGAATACGCTATCTTTTTCGGCCGTACTATTGTACTTCTATAGGTAGCTTCTAAGAGAACCTCAAACCGCACGGTTTGAACACCCAGTCATGCCACTCACCGCCTCAGTAGACCCCTTTTAGCCGTTTCTTCCGACAGCAGAGGATACCGTGGTCCTACTGTTTGCACGAGACTACAGGTACAAAGAGCACCTACTGCATGCAAAATGATCTATGTCCCAGCTTTCCAAATAATAGAATTAGGGCCGTCCGCCATTGAGCGAGGGGCTTTGCTGATTTAATTCCAGTTTGTTTAGCGACATCGGGGCTCGATTTGATTTACCGCCATTCTCTTGATTAAAACTTGATAGCTCAGAAAATATTCCGATTTACTATGAGAATTGGCGAACGATAATATGATTATGGAAGGGTTTAAATTAAATAGTGTTGTTTAAGAGATTAACATAACACTGTTAAAGATTTTGATGTTCGTAATAAATTATGTACCATCCAAAATAAACATTTAGGATGTGAGGTGCTGAAAACAAACAAAATAAATTATTAGAAACTGTTAAAACCGTTTGTGATTTGACTCCGGAAGCATCATCGCTACCCATTTTTGAAAAGTAACTACATATCAAAGATCTGTTTAATAGACATATTTATCGGAGGCGTTTCCACTGAGTCTTAAGGGATACAACGCATCTATGACTAACTTCTTGTAGCACTGTTATTATTTGTAATATCTAATTGATTATGAACTTGTGTGCTACTCTTATGTATTAAAAATAAATAAAAGACACTTGAAAAAAATATAACATAAGTATTACATACTAGGTGATTAATATTTATATTTAGTATTTCAGACTGGCCGATATATAATAATAAAAAAAATGATTAAAAACGAAGGAAATAAAAAAAAAATGTACCTATACAAATTCAAAATTTCTAATATTTTGACGTTTGGGCATTACGGTCGTAATACACACATTCATTACATAGTTATTAAAGATTATACGGAAATATATTTATTATACGAGTATAGTGGTGGTCACGGGACCTTACTGGAAAACTGTAAAGTTAAATGGGCTGACCGTTCGCCAACTATTCTCATATTGAAGACATTTACGAAGACATATTGAAGATATTTTTTTCAACCACTACTCTTACTTTCCGATCCGGTGGTAGTGTAAGAAAAAATATTGTAACTGACAATTTGTAAGTTCCCCCGTAGGCCTATGCAAAATAAAGACATTTCATTTCATTTCACTACTAGTACGAAACTACATTTAAATTAAATTTTGTCGGATTAAAACTATATTTAAAAATCATACATAGGTATAATAAAAGTAACACAGAAAAATGTTTTAGTACGTCCATAAGACCTCAATCTACAAGCACTAGCACCTCTACAAGACGTAACTAACTATATAAAATATTACTACAGAGAATGAATATAAATGCATTTGAAATGTTCCCAGTTTTACAACAATCACTTTCCATACTACACTACAATATGACAGGCAGACCCGAAGGTAGTCGTTTGTGGTATAACAAACTATACCAATAATGAATTTTCAGGGGCTGCCTGAGAAAATTAAAATAGAAGGTAGTAATACCTTGTAGTAGCAATAATTCTAGCTATGTTGTGTACATATCATATTTAAAGGGATAAAAAAAAAAGCCTAAGGTTATTATTGAAAACCATACAATATAGTTAATACCATAATCATAAAAATTGTTTATTAAAAGATAGGACTCATTCTTAGTAAGAAGTGTGTTATTACTAGAGATCACTTTCCGATTACAGATTTTTGAATATTGAAAAACCTACAAATTTTGATAAAAGTTTCAAGCGTATATCTAAACGCCCTGAAAGCGTAAGTTCAGAAAGTTTCATACAGCGTGCAGCACGTCCGACCGGCAGAGCGTCTGGAAATCGTCTGAGCGCAACAAAAACACGTGGAGAACTCTACTTTATGGGCGGCACCGAGTCACTTTGCCCACCAATCAGATTCACTTATTTTCTTCCCCTCTCGCTTAAACAGCACCTCTCTCTCTAATACGTAGATTACCGATTCTTCATATCAGTGGGTTGATTTTTTTATTGTCTCCAAGTTGGTAGAGCCATTGTGGCGTATAGTCCATTATAGATGTTACTTATCTAACTTTTATTGCTATATGTGGTTTTATTTCGAGACAATTGTGTTTTATTCTTATTTTTCAAATAGCCACTTCATTTTTGTTTTTCATTTCTCGTATATTGTTTGTATAGACTAATATATCAATAGAAGTTAGGTTATAAATTGACGGATACATTTTGCATGTTATGTGCCCATTAAATATGAAGGTAGTATCATTTATTTGAGCGTAATATTCAATAACTTGATCGATATGCCAACTTTAAAACTCTACATGAAATCGAATTTGTTTAAAGATAATTTAAGACAACCTATAGACCACACTTTAATCCAAAAATTATGTTCATTTTCTTGTAATATTTTAAAATCTACCTCATTAATAGTTAGGTATTAGAGTAATAATAAAAATGTTTAACAGAATTGCAAAGCTGACCGTATAAACATTAAACTTTATTGCTACGCTAATATGAGATACCATTACTTTTATGACTAACACTTTAAATCCAAATTTTAAATCCAGAGCTTATCTGTAACAAATATCTGCTTATTACATTACAAATTGAGCTATGTATAGCGTATAACGCATCCCCGTGGTAGAGGTGTCACCCTAATTGTGGCCATGAATGGCCGTAACGGTCGTAAGGGCGGGGGCCCACTGCGAGCGGTACTTATAGCAGACGACTTGATATATTATTTTGCATCTAGACTATACAGGTATGTGTAAAAAAATATTAAGATATATATCTCTACAATAAATTTTTGGATAATTTGTTTTTTCCATGTATTGTAATTTGGAAATAGAAACAATTTTAAACTCTTATTCTTATTTTTACGTCAAAAAAAATGGAAATCCCTATTTTATAACAATAAAAGCTAACGAACAAGCATCCCAAGTGATGGAAAGTGTCCACTGCCGCCCAAAGTTACTTGTAGGTAATCAACGCTAATTTGGTACAGAAGTATAAAACAACAATTTTAGTAAAGTAGTAGTAAAAATTTAAAAATGTAAATAGAGACTAACAACTCAAAATACAATAATAAAATTTAGTCAAAAGTTTCATTATTTGATGTAGACTTCATGTGGGCAATGCTTCTAGGGTAAGATTTTTTTGTATGCCATCCTAAGAGAGTTAAATACGGACAATATCTTCTCTACGCGTACAAAATGGGGGTGGCAACAGCCAGTACATAAAAAAGCTTATTTGTTTCCGCTAACACTGGAGCTGTACCGTCGGTTTTGTTCAACGCAGCATTGTGCTACATCCGGCCGCCAACAATGAAGCTTTTTACCCCCATTATATTATTATAGGGATAATTAATTTGACTTCCATCACCCGCCGATGCGTTGTTATGGTTATGTGAGTATCCGATAGGTACTTGTTATTAAGGTTATGTAAGATTTTTAGTTGTTTTTATATATATATTATTTTTATGAATGCGTAAGCTAAAAAAATCATTTTATAATATTTTGTTATACGTGAAAATATCAAATTATTAAATCAATGTAAAAATACCCATTACTCATTTTAATTTCATGATTAATACTGAAAATAAATTAATATTTATTTCATATCACATACCTGCGTTATGATAGATCAATAAATAAGTTTTGTGAATTGAGTAGATGAAATATTTGCATAATATCGGTTGCTTTAGCGACAATGTTTATAATATAATAATTAACAAAGTCAACAATATGTCAAAAGCAAAAAAACACTTTGTTTTTTGTTTTTGACATGTTTACATAAAGTGTCAAATGTGAATTTACAGCTATGTCAAAACAACACCATTAAATTTCTAAGCAGTTTTAGTGCATTCCCACATTAGACTGACGTAGAGCGTCGCTTTATGGGGGTAGAGTCATATCTTTAAAATAAATTAATGCTGTGATTATCAAATCTAAAGCCGTTTATTGTTATTTATGCTCCGCCATATTTATTAGGGGAAGAGGTTTTTAATTTCGGTTAATGTCCGCCATTACAGATTAAAAAGGGCTTTAAAATTCAACTCCCTTTTGTGGTATATTTTGTCTATGGTTGGAGTTTTTTTGTCTGTTTTTGGGTCGATATGTGAATAAGCCGGATGCGGTCATAATTTTTAATTGGGTATTGGATTTTTGATGATGTTAAATTCGTGCTTTTAACATTTGATACGGCTATCGTTATTAATACAAGGGATTATGTCATCTTAGATGACTTAAGATTTTCTTTTTTTTCTAAGAACTTTATTATTACTTCAATGAATAAACTAAGAAAGAAAATAAAGGTAGATTATTACCTACCTCAAAATAATAATTATTCATCATACCGATACCACTATATTAGGTAGCTACTTTATAAATATTCAAATAAAATAAAAGAGTAGATACATATTACATGCCTCATAAGCTACATAATGTTTGATTTGAGTCCCCAGTGTCTTCGTAGTTAATTTAAAAAATAAATACTCAGTACTTTCATCTTATTATAAAAAGTTTTAATGTGTTTATTATCAATAACAGCTGTTTATATCCTACACAATAATTATAACAAATAAATTCTTTAAATCGTCATTAGCACTAAAATGCACATTTAACTGTCTGCGAAATTGATAGCATTAAACTAACTAACAATACTGGAAGCGCTGCGGACCCTCACGCAGATGGTAATATCATGGGTGGTTTATTTCCGTACATCGAGTGCCGCTGTCAATTAATAAAATATTTGTCACATAAATTATCCGGTGACAAATAGCCGAGATCCTTCCGGTGCTTTGAGCGAAGCGTCGTAAAATAAACTGCTCCATACACTTCGGCCCTTATTATTCCACATACAATGGACGGTGCACGCGGGCCGAGGGGGGCCGCACCGCAAAAACTGCACCGACTTAATTATAAAGAGACAAGAAACGCCATTAAATAGCGATTCGTTAAATCTACGCTCTCGTGTTAACACCACGTATCGTCTCTCCTTTTCTTTTACGTAGAAAGCCGAGCGAGAGGAACGTACGTCTGAGCGTGTAGCGTCGAAGGGGCGGCGTCTCCGATATAAGGTTTAGATTGACTGGGCGTTCTCTATTCACGTTTTTTTGTTTGCGCCGGGCTTTACGGAGCTTTTCATTTGGTGTCGGGTCGCGGGCGCGGGCGGTCGCGTGACGGACGCATCTCTCGTCTGTATATCGACTGCGATGACAGTGTAACAAATCGGACAATGCTTTAATTCCTTGACGATTGTAGTCATTGGTTTTTTAGAAAGATAGTATAGAGCGCTACATTTGACGGTTTGAAGGGACGATGTTTTAAAGTTATTGGACGCTTTAAGTGTATGCAGTGAACTGTAACTATGTCTGAGCTTCGCGGTTCCCCGCCCCTCTCGAGGGGAGTACTTGACGGCGGCTTTGGAGCCCCGTTAGCGGCTTTGAGCTCGTTGGCAGAGGCGCCTCCTCCTGCTCCGAATCCTCATGGGATAGACCACATATTGTCAAGGCCAGCGGTGGGAACGAACGTTGGAGCCGGTCTCCTGACTCCGAGGCTGTCCCTGGCTGCGGCGGCGGCCGGCATGGCCCACTATCTGCAACACAAGCCCCTGTACTGGCCCGGCTTCCAAGGACTAGTCTCAAACCCTATGGCATGGAGAGACCGGCTACAATCCAGTGAGTAATTTCAATTTGTTTTCATATCACATTCTTGTTATAATATTAGCAGTTCACGTAGAGGTTTGTACGACGCACGTGTAAAAGATTTCAACGCGTGTCAGTAATAAATTAAAATAAATTGCGCTAAATTCAGATTTTATTACATTATTCTGTTGTTCAGTTACATTGAACACTACTTATCATTTTACAAATTACACACTATTTAATATATTCGGTGTATGTGATTTAATTTAATTTATTTTATATAGTTTTTAATCTGCATTTATTTGATTTTGAATTGACTGGCAGCATTAGGACATATATTTGATTATATGACCTGTCTATAAAGCTTGAAAATGTGAATTTTAAAATCGATAATGAATTAAATATAATATAGGCATATAAGACGCTTATTCCTACGTTAATCGAGATTAGATATTAATTTTATTATAAGGATTAATTTAAAATGATATTAAGTGACCAAATTAATTTAAATGAGATCAATTGTTAATAAATCTCCATTTGTATAATTTGCTAATAAATAAGTGATATAGATCGAATATATTATGGATGTTGAAGGTTTATAACGGTTTAATAGCTATTTGGAATATATTATAGCTATTAATTATAATTAGGTAGGTTTGAAATTTCGTTTATACCGGATGATAGGTAAGGTGGCATTTTTTTTGCAACATCTTATTCAAAAAAATAAAGTAATTGCGAAACGTTAGGTAAATAAAATTTATTATCGTTGAATACCAAGACAGGTAATTAATGTATTGACAGACAGTTGATTTGCGTTTTTTATATTAAATAACTTTCATTTTATAATATTAAATCATAGGTTATTTATAGCTAATTTCCAATTAGTCAATGTAAGTAGGCGCGTTCTGGAATTTTCCATCCTCGGATTGACATCACTTTGTTCAGTGGTTTCATATTTAGATTTTAAAATATGTTTATAGGTTTATGTTCACGTGCATTATAGATTATTGGGTTTATCAGGGCGCACTCGTTCAGCTTGGTCGTATAAACGGCTTGGTGGTTATAAGCTAATACTTATATAATCTTAAGGATAGGTATGTAATAACTATGTATGTATGTATATAAAATATACGATAACATACAAAGGAGAATAAAAATTGAATATGGCCTTAGATATAATATGACTTACGACTCGTATTGTATTTTGTTTAAAAGTATTTCATTTTTAACTATTTATTGTTAAACCGCCGGGCACAGGTCTCCTGTCAGAATGAGAGATATAGGCCTCAATTGACCATTTTGGCCAAGTGCGAATAAGTACAATTAGTACTTAAAAATAAATAATTAACTTTTTTAAAGTAAGAATCAAAAGATCACCTACCAATATATGAATACGGTAAACTAGATATGTTGATTTATGGTCATATAAATATATCATTATTGAAATATTTCTTCATCGTTATACTTAAAACAATATCACAGCAAGATAAATAACAAATTAGCAATAAGATGAATGTGTATGGCACGTGCCAACCCGGCATACTTATCACGGGCCGGCGGCGCGCGACCGACGGCGCCCACACCGCGCCATTATCATCCGGAATTAATTGCTACAACATTGTTAACAGTTCGCATCTTTCTAAATGTCTTACAAATTAAACAAAATTTTAAAAAATCCATTACACTACGTTTACAATAGTGAAATGACAAGAAAATCAGGAAATATTCAACTTTTTACAAAATGTCAAGTTTCAAATGGAATTTCTTGACACAGACATATTTTAAGATTGCCACAAGATTCGTCAGTGTAGATTTTAAAGAAAAAAAGGATTTTAAAGAAAGATTTTATAGAAAGAAATGAAATAACTTTGTAGTGCATTGGTTGTAATTGCTAAAATATTGCTAACAGACACATTTCTAAATGTCTACAAGTCAAAACAAAATGAAATACTATACCTCTGTTGGTGAAATGACAAGAAAGTCAGGAAATATTTGATTTTTTTAAGATGTTAAGTTTTAAATAGAATATATAAACGAGACAGCTTTCTGAAAATGTTGAAAGAGTTAAGAATTTTAAAGAAATCGTAAGGAAAAAATTTATAGACAGAATATAAATAAGATTCTACCGCGTGCACAATTTATTATAAAATATCTCGTTATAAAAGCGACGAGAAGTAAATTAAGTTATTGAATAAAATATTTACATAATTAATCTAAATAACGGTTATTAAATTAATTGAAAGCCATGCTGCAGTCAACTTTTACTGTAGTTAAATTGTGGTGTAAAACAATTAAGTACCTAGATATATAGATAGATCTTTTAATATTGCGACATATTTTTCAAATTGTTTGATTAAGAGTCGTGATATCCAATTAATTGTACCTATACTATTTTAGTAACTAGCAGTTTACTAAAGGTATTATAATGATTATCAAAATTTTAACTAATTAAAACACATACGTATGGTAGTCAATTACCATTTATATTTCTAGCTTAAATTAAATAAGAACGGTAAAAAAACTGTGTGTAATTCATAATTGAATATAAATAAAAAGTATGTAAGAAATATATAGAGAAATAAAATATGCAGTAATTAGGGTTGCCAACCCTACTATAATATATAGTAGTAGTATTGTACTATATTTCGGGTCTGCGTACAATATACTAATGAATAAATAACGCAAAGAAACTATATTTTTGACACCGAAGTGTAGAAGTGTATAAACCAGTAGTTTACCAAATCCAAAGTATGCGAACGCGTTTTTATATTAATTTTAATACAAGCATAGATTATTAAAATAAGTATATTTTGTGTACATGTTATTATTATATGTTTTGTCGAAAAATACTATATTTTTATAGTTTACTTTGAAAAATAATACATTTTGTCGACGACATTTGGTAACCCTAGCAGTAATGCATATTTATAAATATTAATAATAATATTTTAAAATATAAATAACAAAAGTACGCGAAGTAGGCGTAATTAACAAATTGACTAAAGCTTCAGCTGAGGTTTTATTGCGACAAGGTTTGAAAACTGATATCCAATAATATCCGGATCAGGTTTAACGACCGCTCTGAAAGGTGCATAGTCACCAGCGGTCACCTAATCAGTTCTCGACCGCATTCACCGTTGCTTAAGATTATTTGCTACATACACCGTTCGGCAACACTTGAATCCATTTCATCCTAGACTCCGATTTTTCAAGCCTGTATTATATAAGTTTTACATTTTAAAAGACTATTTCGTCATTTTATAATAACCCAACAAAAGTCCAAAAAAGAATAATTCTGCAATAAGATTAAAAATTTGTATTATTATAGTATGTAGTAATATCTTGTGATTTTAATTCTATTTTACTACGTGTAAGTCTAGCATAGTTACATAATTTATAAATGTTGTGTTAATTAGTATATACATATTCTGTCTAAATACAAAAATAATCTAAAATACTAAACTACAAAAATGACAAAAAAATGTAACTAGTCTAAATACAACCCTCTGCAACGTAATGTAATAAATGTATTTAATGCTGTTCGTGTGTACATCTATACTAATATAAATGAGATAGTGCGTATCTGTTTGTTACTCAACACGCATGAACTACCGGTCCGATTTACATGACATTTTACGTGGATGTATTTTATTTGCCTGGTTAATTTACAGGCTACTTTTGATACCGCTATTTTGAACTATTTAAAGACGGCGTCGATTTTAGTGACGTCACTACACCTTTTGATTGCAGACTTTCAATTTATTATTGAATAATAAGAGAACGGTAAGAAATGGTGATAATTTATGGTATATACAAAATTTAAAATCTAATTTGCTATCCGCAAGGTCCTTGTTACTTTTCGTGTATCTCCAACGGTTAGCAAATAAAATCTATTTTGATTGTCCCATAGAAAAACATGGATACTTCAGCTCGTGAATAAATAAAGGCTGTCTCTCAAACGCACCTTATAATTATTATAATACAAGCTGTCACGATAGACGTAAAGCGAGTTAACACTATCGCTAATATGGTTATTAATTAATATTTGGCCGTATCGCGCTATATTAGTTGATACCGGCGATACGCGGTAATGCGTGTAAGCTTCGCAAGCTCCACTCTATAGATAGGAGGTAATTGCATTCGATGAACAACGCTCTGATCCGTTTGAGCGCGTCCGCTATGCTTCGAGATTATGTCGTTATAGGAATTTGTTATCGTATGGTACTGTTTAATTAAGTTTGCTTTTCTGTTTTGGTGTATTTATATATATATAATTTTCAGGCTCACGTTAACTTTTTTACGACTGCATCAAGGAGAGTTATGATTTTTGAGCGTATATAGGTATATATAACCTAGCCCTAAATGGTAAGTGATAACTGCGGCTCATTGAAATCAGTTTTTAAGGAAATGTGACCTAAGGTCGGTCATGTAGGCTGTCACTTGAGGAAGAAGTTGAAAAGTCATATTCCACTGTCTCTAAGTTAAAAAGCTTATAAAACCAACAATAGCACGGAGTTCTGATAAAATCAGTTCACCTGCTTATGAAAAGACATTTTTAAATCATGTGTTTTACTAAAAAAGATGTAGGGATTATACATTTACGCTGTAAAATATAATGTGATCTCATTATATTTTACAGCGTAAAGTTATAATATATATATAAATATATATATATGCAATTTCTTAATTAGATATTCAGTTTTAGAGAATGCTAATCACAGCTTATAGACTGACACTTTAATCTCATTTTATCATTTTAGATAACCAATCTATATGAGTTGACGTGTAACGTATCAATATTATTGTTAATATGCATGAGCCTATAATGTAAGGTAGAAAATATTGCTTAATGTAATAAGAATTCTAATCTTCTGATAATAAAATCATTATGGACACATTGAACAAAAAAGATCATTCTTTTTAAAATATCTTTCAGAAATACCATCTGTAATCAACTATAAAGCGTGCATAAATCTAGGGTCCGATAGTAAAGTTATCGCCGACCTAGAACGATAACTAAATTTATATCGGTTAACTCTACTTACATAACTTTAATAGTTAAAAAAATACAATTTAATTTTACAATAAAAATATCAATAACTTAAATAACAATAATAGTTAACTCTTAACTTTTTTTCATGTGACTCTATAGGCGCAGGTAAACCTGATTGTTGGCGTGGCGATGCTCGCCTTTATTTATTTTAGCGCCATCTGTTATACATTGCCGGAACTAATATATCACAATATAATATGACAATTTATAACTGTAGTAAATAATGTTGACATTTTGAAATATGTAATTATACATTTGCACGCCTTA
>DWNE01006631.1:0-12909 GCA_018249875.1 Cecropterus toxeus
CTCTTATATCGTTCTAGATAGGTCACCTGGTGGTTCAAATGACCCATAATTTTTTCAACATGGGCCTGTAGTCTATAGGGAAGAATGGGGTGGTATACAATGGATGGTTGCCGAGGGGAGTGAGTGGAGTCCGAACTTGCCAAAAATAGATAATGTAGTTTGAGTAGGTTCCTTAAGAGCCATCTTCTGCCCATAACGTATTTGAAAAAAGTTTTGATTTCCGACTATAATACTTAAACATATGTAAGGGCTGGTGATTCATCACAATTGTTTTCTTCAACCCTTAAATTAAATTGATCACACCAAACGTCGGTCAACGTTTCAGATTTTTTTTAAGAACACATGCAAGTTTCCTCGTAATGTTTTCTTGACTTCATGGTGACTTCAAAAAGTTGGAATTATTCATTATTATTTCTCCAGCACGAGAGGCTAAAGTTCACTAGGCTTTAGCTCCCTTATACAGCGCAATCTACCATAAAATTATCACAGAATCTTTTAAATGTTTTTTTTTTCTTTTCAGGGCGTCTCTTTCATTGGATGGCATCAGCGGACGAAGTTGGAGCGAGTTCTTCTCGTATGCAGCGCTGTGCTCTTTGTAGCCCTTCTTCTGACCACCACCTTGGTTCTGGCGATGCGTGGTCCCACCTACCTGCCTGTACCACCGTGTTATCGACCTGAACCTAAAGGTAAGACACTTTTTTGATATAAGAAATTTATAGGCGCAGGTAAACTTGATTGTTGTCGTGCGTTTATGTATTTTAGCGCCATCTGTTTTACATTGCCGGAACTATTAAGTAACGAACAAAATTAAGCGGGCTGCGGCGTTAGTTCAAATTAGTACGGAGTACTGTTCGTAGATGGCGTTATTTTCATTATGCTATATATTTAGTTCCTGTCGCAATCTTTTCTTCTGCATATTCCTTGAACGATCACGATATTTCACATCAACAGGCGTCACGTGACGACATTTTTTATTTGGAATACGGAATTTGGCATGTTTATTGCCAGTTAGGTGACACAAACTTAAGTAGTTTGAAACTTGCTTAATCAATATTCATCTCTCTCTCTCTCTCTCTCTCATCATCATAAACTTGATATTTGTTTAGACATATCCATCAAGAAAGATTGAACCATTTCCGGGGAGACTATTGAACTGACCCATTGCATACATTAACTTAGCTTTGAAGATGTAACCTTGATGATTAGACTATTGATTCATCGATTTCGATCTTCTAACAGCAGTGTTTTTACCGGAATGGTAAGGGAAACTGAGGCGTTTCAACTTAGCCTTCAGGGTATCAAAACATCTGGCTAACCTCAGGAAAGGCGTAGATCTTACCTTGGTTAGATAACAGATGTCCATGGGCGGTAGGATCCACTTACCATCAGTTGGCCAACACGCTCGGTTGCTACTTCAATATAAAAAATCCGTAAGCAAAACAAAAAAAAAAACAAGAGTAGCAAAAACGTCCAAACATTTATTTTCTTGCAATCCACGTCTTTTATTCACCCCTAGGTCGTGTCCCCTATTAAATTAAGGCGAAGTTTGATGGTGTATCATAAACGTTATTGTCGTAACCGTTCCAGCCGAGCCCAGCAATTGGTTTTTATGGCTTCATCAGCACTTTATGAAACAATTGTTGGCTTTCGTTGCCATGGTCCTTTTAATCTCGTTGACGCAGTTTCCAATTTGTTTCCCAGTGTTTGTGTTTTTTGTAATTTGTTTATGTTAACTGCCGCATTTTTAACCGACTTCCCAAAGGAAGAGAGGTTATCTATTCGTCACGTATATTTTTTTTACCCCACTCCGTCAAAAGGAGGGTTATGTTTTCCGAGCATTTGTATCTATTAATGTATGTTTGTATGTATGTCAATTTCGTTGGCTCACGCTACAACCCAAACTGCTTGACGGACTGTTACGTATGACATATCATTAGAATCACAGTTAAACGTGCTTGCGAATAGGGGAAAAGGGAGGGGAGGAGAAAATTAACTAGCTTTCATTTGATATTAAAATGCCCCCCATTTTAATATCTAATGAAAGCTAGTTAATAGACCATTCTGAAAATATTCATATTCAATACTTTGACGAAAACTCAGATAAGGCGTCAAAAGAAAATAGGTATATCATTATGGACAAAACAAACAAAAAATGCTTAAACCAGTCGGGTATTTGGTTTTAATATCTTAACAATGTTACTTGTTTATTTGCTGAATCAGGATAAACGTTTTTCAAGCGTATGTGTAAATGACAAAAATATAAGATCTATTAAAACTAAGCTTTTCACCACCTGTAGCATGCAGTATAAGGATTTATTTTCTCTTTTCTGTAAATTTTTGAAAAGGAATCGTTACTCTTGATTTAATAATACATACTGTAACTATTATAATACTAGTTGTTATGAACTTCCAAGTAATGCAATAATCTTGATGTGTGCAGAAAGGCATGAAAATAATTGTGTTATTGTCGAATTGATAACTTTTTACATACAGTGGTTACGTACATATTATACAGGATGAGCTTATATTGTAATTCAACTCTGGCGCTGAGAATTTTAATACAATTCTCCAAAACAACATTTATACAAAAAAAACATACACAGAATCATACTTGTAAATTTAAGTTATTTGCAAGATAACTATAACAATAGACTGCTAGATTAAACATAACAGAAAATAAAACAAAACAGTCAAGAAGGGTACTGCAAGGTCGGTAAGGTCGGGTTATTAGACAATACAGTTGTATAAGAACATATCTACATTATTTATTCATATTCGCGTCATGTGTTTGTATTTTACGCGAAATGGCAAACAAAGCGTTCATGTGATGGTAATGACATTTGACATTATTTTTTAAAGTATTGATTGACGGTAAGATTTCATACATTTTCATTGTTTCTTATTTATCTGCGCATGTAGTGTCTTTCTACTTTAGGTTGATTCGAGCTTCGTAGAAACCCAATTTGATATGATACTACGACATCATTTTTTTCGTACTAATCGTATAATTTCGGTCTGTATAGGTCTATATCTCGAAAAACACAAGAGTAGAAGTAAATTTCTGATTTGCCTGCACCGTCCATACGTGAAGAATTAAATACAGAAGCTTTTGTCATTCAGTCACTTACTAGGTGGTAGAACCCAGGTGTAGTATGATCGGGAAGGTACCACCGCCGCACCTACTCCGAGCGTAAAGAAGTACTTGCGTTTCGGTGGAAGAGTGTGGTTGCCGGCTGACTTGTATTTGAGGCGAACATCCTTGTCCTCGAGTAGCAACGCATCTGTAATCGACTTCAGATAGAACTCCTGTTCTGTATGAATTTGCTTACAGATGTCCATGGGTGGCAGTGACCATTCACCATCAGGTGGATTGCATGCTCGTTTGCTACTTCAGCCCGATAAAAAAAACAGAATTATCTAAAACTGAATGTAAGTTAGAATGAAACAGATAGTCTGGTGGTCGTAGATAATTTGGTCCATTATGTCAGGGTCATTTTATTTAATTAGTGTTGATAATAAAATATTGTTAACTGCTTTAACTGTGCAAGAAGACACTGTGAAGTAGGTTTATCTTAAAGAGCTCTCATAGAGCTATTTTAAAGCATGTAGGCTACAGTTACACGTCTGAGAGCTCTTTAAAATAAAGTTCTCGGCTAATGTACGAAGACTAACAATTCCCATTTGGAAATTTTGGTACGGCTTTATCCCTTTTGTTAGGCGATTAGTGCCCATAAGGGACATAAGTTGAAAAGTGAAAAACTAAAATTACTCAGCATAACATAAGCTTGATGAACTCGGGCATCAAAATTTCGACTAACACGAGAGGATTAGGAATAACATCGACTTTTTTACTATAACATAAAACATTTTATATAGACATCATTTTATATAGACATCTCGACAATGGAAATATCTAAGATCTAATTTTGATATTCTCACCGAGTAGTTGGTTATAGACGTCGGCGAGAAGGATTATATGAACAAAGGCAGTTTCTTTGCTATCTACGTGTATGATACACCATCATTTTATCACTACGTATGTTGATGATATAAAAATAACGCTTTCTACACTCATATCCCACACTAGGATTTTCTCCAGTGTCGTGGGTGCCATTGACACACACAAAGAGGAATACACAAAAACTCAGACCCAGTAAAAAAATCTAAATTCGTCATTCAGATATAAGTTGTACCATGGTACCAAATCCCATCGCTTCGTCACTCCCCACATTTTGGGTAAAAATTTAATCTCCAATTCAATTTTTCCAGAAGATACCAGCGTTTGCCTCTCCAGTTCTTGCATTTACACCGCAAGCGAAGTTATCAGAGCCATCGATGAGACCCAAGACCCTTGTAAGGACTTCTACGAGTTTGCCTGTGGTGGCTGGATCAAGAACAACCCCATTCCCGAAGGGAAGTCTAGTTGGGGAATCTTCAGCAAGATAGAGTTGCAGAACCAGTTGATCATCAGATACGCACTTGGTGAGTTGGTTTGAATGTTCATTAATTTTTAATGTACTTTCTGTATGTTGAATTTCCTAGCTTTCTTCAGCATATTTCCCCAAACTTATAAAAGGAACAGTAGCTTTCATTTTACCGGGATTGTCAAAAGATCACTTAAAAGTAATTTAAAGTAGGTATATAGTGTAGATCAGAGGTTCTCAAACTTTTTTGTTGACGGAACCCTTTTGGAAAGCAATGTACTTGACGGAACCCTACAATAAAACGAAGTCAAAACGTTCGACCACAGAGAGGTGTTTTGATCTTTTTTTCTAAATTCTTACGGAAACCCTACAGGAGTATCGAGAAACCCGAGGGTTCCGTGGAACACACTTAAGAGTATAGCTGGTGTAGATAGTTTTATTTTTCACTAGAAATATTAAGTATTCATTAGGAATATAGAAAATCCTGAAAAATTATAATCATTTTCGATTATTTACAATTTCAATTACTGAAGACCCTTTAACTACATAACGTGTACAGATGTATTTTGGTATACAAATTCAGAATACATCTGAACATGTTATGAACTGCGCAACATGTACAGATGTATTTAAGTATCCAAATTCCAAATACATCTGAACATGTTATGCAGTTGATTTGTTCCAATAATATTTTTGTTGTATCTTTGTATTGTTCAAGGCTTTGTTTTATGTTAAACTGACCTAGTTGAAACCACTTTCGCAGAGCCTATTGCTTCAATAAGTAAGTTAGTACAAAGTTTTGACGTGTACACATTGGCCATTGTTAGTTTGCAACTTGCCTGCATGTTCAAAGTTAGAACAATTTATGTATGGAAGTCTAATGGATCGGACGCTTAAACTGGGTTATTTCCCTAGTTTCGTTGAAAACTAATATAGAAGTTTCGAAGGTCTTCGAGGTATGGTAGATATTCTAATCAATGTTTAGAAGCAGGGATCCAAAAACCTAAGCAATTTGTTTTATTCGTAAAAAATGGACTACATACGTTGCGTGATCAACCTTGAATGGCATCAATTTCTCTCCGTCGATTATACCCTTCCCAAATCTTTAACAACTTACCGTGTATATTATACGCACAGTCCCGGTTTCTTTAAAAGTAGTTAGGGTTTGATTCCAATCGTTTACTATAGGCACCAATATCAATATGCCGAACCAAGCACAGGATGCTAATTTGGAAAAGTTCAGAATCCAGCACTTTTCTGAAGATACAGTTTCCGCTTGAACGTCTAAAAAGGATTTTTGTTTTAAATGTTTAAAAGATGTTACTATTTAGTTATAATAACAAAATTGTAATAGGTATGCAAACGTTTGTTTGCTGCTACAATTTTGCTTGACTTTTCCGAATTCATATCAACCACTTCGCAGGTTATAATCAAGTTAGTGTACACCTCCTAACTAAAGTCAAATTCAATACATCTAAAGTCAAATTGCGAGTACAGATTAGGTTTACACAAATATGATATTTGCATGTTAACAATCGTTATTCTTGTATTGTACTAAAAGGAGTGTTTGGATATAGTCGAAATATTTGGTTTTGAATCGGCGCTTTAAATTTAAATTAAATCAACTGGTCAGAGATTGTGTAGGGACACGGGATTTTTTTTTTTCATTTTCAAATACTTGTGCTTCCTATAGTTGTTTTTTTATATTTAACACTGCTTTCCTCATACTCTTGCTAGAGTATTCCCCGTCTTTATGAATATGTTAGAAATTGGCTTTCCTTATTTGCGTTTCAACGTTTTCAAAGTTTTCTATTTTTATTTTCAACCCCTGGTCTAACCCATCTTGACGATGAAGGCGAATTTGTAAGAGAACTTAATTATCATTTGCTTTTATAATAAGAGAATACATTGTCATGTAATCTACGTACTCGGCAGTTCTTCATAATCTTCTCGAAATTGAATTCTTCAGATTCTCGCTTGGCCAGTTAGTGTAGCTCATACTTATATGAAACGCTAAATGCGTTTATTAGTAAATGCACCATTTATAGTTAATATAAATTAACTAAAGATGGTATATATGGATATAATCGGTATGCTATTATTTATTTTATTACTAGATACTGTAAGTCTACTTGAGTATATGCTTTTAAATCCTGTATACTTCGTATTATGAACACATGCAAAGATAACGAGTCACTTGTACTTAGAAAGAGATTAATCAGGAATACTCTTACTATCATACAATATATCGTCACAATCTCGTGAAATCAATCATCTCATAAATATTTTTGCAAACCCTAATTCACTCGCGGCGCTACAATTATCACCAATTAGAGCCCCATTGTGAATTTGTATCTCACTCGTTTATTTTATTTGCATTTGTTCAATCAATTTTCACCATACTTTTGGAGATCATTTGCTTTACAATAAGCTTTATTGTTAGTCCAAATAAATGTAGCCGTGAACTCAGATTCGCTAGTCTTCGAGAATTCGTCTGTATGATTATGAGTTTTGTACCAATGATTTAGAGGAGATAACTCCTTATCGTTAAATGTGCAAATGTTTGGATTTGTTTTCCTTATTGTATAGGTTGTATTGATTCTAACTCTCACATCATGTCCTGCTGCTTAGAGATTGGTATTTCCTTGTACTTCGTCATGTTTTGGAGCTCACTGACATCGATCGTACATTTGGTTTTTATTATGTAACATCTGCGTGATTTTCCGCACGTTTATGTATAGAATGGATAAGACAAACCCTCTGTTTCATGTCGGATCCTAGTTGACATCGTGTTGCTGACAGTAGGCCTTTTTTGTGACGGGGGGAAACCGTCTATAGGTACACTGAAGCCTTGAGAGAGACTCCGGGTTATGTGGGATTTTTACCTACTAAAACCCCCTCGGTGGCTTTCTTCAGCGTTTGTAGGGGACTCCGGAATCTCCAGTGGAACGCACCGGTGCCCCTTAGCGCGGCACCCCTCACGGGCTCACCTCTTGGGGGACATGTAACTGTCCCCCAACACCTTTCGGTGTCTGTGACGGCATTTAGCCACATATGCCGCCATCCTTCGCAGGGTTGATGGCTGGACGGTTCGAGCTCCCACTCTATCCGCCCGCAACCCCAGAAGCTCCCTTCTAATCGCCTCGCCGACAGTATGCCTAGTTGCCAATTACTAGTTTGGTTGGAAGATATGCTTAAAAGGCTAAAGATATACTTAAACAGGTTCATCAAACTTTCTACTAGTTTTTTTACCAGTTGTAAGGTTGAGGTTGTCTGTTTTTTCATTCAGCCAAAATATTATCATTTTCTGTTTAATTTTCAGTATTCAGGAAACGTGTCGTTCTAAGTGATTTTTAAGATTGGCTTTTCTAAATAAACACACAGACAAGCATATATAACTTTTTTATCATAAAAACGAATGATCTTACGTATTTTTCAATTAGAGCAATATTTTTTCCTAAAGACCGAAAATGATTAGGAACTTCTAGCTTAAAAGTTAAGTAATTATAAACATTTTCTTTTTATTTTAAGAAAAAGTCAATGTCACGGATCCTCCCGGCGCTGAAGCGAAAGCTCGTGTATATTACGATGCTTGTATAGACACGAACGAAACTATCGAGAAATTAGCTGGGAAACCTTTGATCAACGTCATCAAGAATCTGGGTGGCTGGCACCTGCTACCCAATACCATGGTGAAGCAGAACAAGTGGGATCTACAGAAGTTGCTGCAAGACGTGCAAAATACGTAAGTTTAAATTTCTTTTCTTATAGAAGAAATAACGAGCATGCAGCTGTCCTAATTACATAATAAGTTCTTTAAAATATTGGAGTCTTAATTGAAAGAAGCTGGTCCTCACCAGCTTTCATTACAGAGTTATCACTAAAACTAGCCGCGTTTGGTATGCGTGTTGGTGACCACAGCTGGTGTGTTACACAGGTAGTAGAACCCTTGCTCTATATGAAATTGCTTACAGATGTCCAAGGGCGGCGGTAATCACTTACCATCAAGTGGGCTGCATGCTCGTTTGCTACTTCAATCTGATGAAAAAAACAGGAAGTCGCTGTTGCCCACCTCCTGCACTAAGTTTCTTAGTCGCCTTGTAACGTACAAGAAATTAATGGAAAGAGAGGGAGTAGTGCTAATCAAGACCGATATTACACGGCACTATTAGTCTTAAACCAGAAGATGGCCATTATACTCCGCCTATATAAAGTAGAGGAAGTCGGTTAAATAGGTGTGATCATGAAGTCAAGCGAAGAAAATGTTATTGCTTGAATATTTTATATCTAAAAGCGTTAAGAATAATTAAGTTCTTATCTAAGTCTTCTATATATACTTTTGACATTGGACTTCGGTCTTATGTTATTATATTATTTCCAGGTACAATTTAGGGGGTCTTTTCAATTGGGCCGTAACCGAAGACGACCGAAACTCATCTAAACACGTTATTGTTGTAAGTAAAATTACTTTTTAAAGTACGCCTGCAAAGAGGAGCAATTCCAAAATCTATTCATTAGTTTTACCATTTTTCCATTGGTTATCAACAATTTCTGATTTGGTGATAATATGTTTGCTATT
Source organism: Cecropterus toxeus (assembly GCA_018249875.1). Classification (NCBI taxonomy): domain Eukaryota; kingdom Metazoa; phylum Arthropoda; class Insecta; order Lepidoptera; family Hesperiidae; genus Cecropterus; species Cecropterus toxeus. The sequence goes on from DWNE01006631.1 coordinate 9,004, forward strand.
TCTACACGTACCTATATGTGAAAATCTCTTCAAATGTTCTTCTCTGTAATATTCTCTTGTTATCTGTTCTGCCTTCATTATAATTAACGCAGGAATTGTAATTTTCACGTAATGAAGTTCTATGCAGTAATTGCATTAGAAGAATGTTATCTAGAACATTCTTAATTTTTTTGTAGAAAAAAAATGTTTTTTAATTCAAGTCGCTCAAAACTTAATTGTACATGCACGAGATTAGGTGATCATTATCAGGTGATTACGTAATCATTATTAACTTAAATGCTTTGATTTATAAGAATCAAATGTAGCATTTATGTCATTTTTGCAAAAATTATATATCAGTTATCAAGCTAGATGTATTTTGTTATTGCATTATCAATGAGATGAAGGAGAGATGTGAAAAAAAGCAATTAATCGCGTTTATCTCAAAACTATCATATTCTATTACGAGGGCTGTGTTGAAAACAACACAGCCCTCGTAATAGAATATGATGCTTTATGTACACTAAAAATAGTGTACATAAAGCATTTATAGTAATAATAAATATTGCTTACATAATAATTACCAGTACTTATTTTACAGCTGGATCAAGGCGGCTTAAACCTTCCAACGCGAGACAACTATCTGAACAAGACAGCTCATGAGAAAGTCCTTAAGGCTTATTTGGAATATATGACCCGGATATGCGTACTTTTGGGGGCTAACGAAACAGTCGCGAGGGATCAAATGGGGAAAGTAATACAGTTTGAAACGGATTTGGCAATCATAACCACCCCGTCGGAAGATAGGAGAGATGAAGAGGGTTTGTACAACCCGTATACTATAAAACAGTGGCAGAAAGAGGTCAACTTCCTAAACTGGACTATGTTCTTCAACGACGCTTTCAAGTTGGTTAATAGAAGTGTAAGTATTATGCTTTTTATTTATTGGACAGCAGCTGTAGCGTATGTTACGTAAATAAAATCGATACAATATAACTATTTTTTTGATAACTTTATGGACATATCTTTGTGGATATTAGCAAATTGTTCAAACAAAAACGCAGCTTAGCTGTACTACTGATACTTCATGACAGGTTATGGGCTTAGCCATTTGATTTTGAGATGAAATTCAATCAATGGCGAAAGAAAAAAATAATTCTGAATTTTTTTTATTATATGCAAATTGACTCCAAAATTTGTCGACGAGGAAACAAAAAAGTAATCCTATTGTAAGAAGTTCCTCTTCTCGATAAAGATAGCTCATTGAATGGAACATCCCAAAACTGGATATGCTCATTCGACTATTTACATTAAGAATGCAATAATATAATCAAAAGTATAGTTTATGTAACATATAAAACAATTAATGTGATGATGTTATAGATATCGGAAAACGAGAGAATCGTCGTCTACGCTCCGGACTACTTCAAAAACCTAACTAAAGTACTGAAAAAGTATTCTAAAACCGAAGAAAACCAAAGGTGAGCCAAATTACTATTGTTACTGTGTACTGATGATATAATCATCAATAATGAAGTTCATATTCAATAGACATTAAATTTTACTTTGTGACATTCTATATCTATGAATTCGAATTCCATCATTGATTCAAATCATCTTATTATTTCAGAATCGTAACAAGTTACATGATGTGGCAAGTCTCTCGTTCATTGTCTACTTATCTGTCGAAGTCGTTCAGAGATGCCACGAAGATTTTGCGGAAAGCTCTCTTTGGATCTGAAGGAACGGAGGAGTCCTGGCGTTACTGTGTTACCGATACTAATAATGCTATTGGTAAGTGATTATTTGATAAGTGCCGTGTACTTACCAATAGTAGACGTCGACCTGATCGAGAGACAGCATCCTGCAGATGGCAGCAGGATCTTCCTGTATAATATCTAATTAATATTATTAACTATTAGCAATTCACATGAGGCGAGATCTATATCCATTAATGGACCTCAACCGACTGTTGGATGGATGGAAGTGATCTAAAATTAGGAATGCCAGAGTCATTCCTTAAGTAAGATGTTTTATGTATGACCATTGACATTGTGCGCATGTGATATGCACATTACGCGTTATTGACAATGGGAATTCACGTAATAATTGATTCTTATCTTGTTGTTTGATCTTATAATAATACCAAGTGATTTAACTTTAGAGAACAAGATAAATGCAACTTATTATAAAGAGATTTTGATAAATTTATTAAGCTCTTTTTTTTCAACGGTAAAGATTAACAATATTGAAGATCTAAACAAGACATAGGAAAGGGTTCGACACTGATGTTGAAATTAGACATGCCATAAAATTGGCTTATTTATTAGTTTTCTCGTCCTTTGAACAGTTATTCTTATAACAATCACATTGCTGTACATCTTTGTCTCATATGTTTCGCGATGTAGATTAAGACACATGTTAAGATTCTGGATTATCTTGGTTTTTAGGATTTGCGGTAGGCGCAATGTTCGTCCGCGAAGTATTCCACGGTGAAGCGAAGACTCAAGGAGAGATCATGATCGATAACATACGGACAGCGTTCAAGAACAACCTGATGAATCTAGATTGGATGGATACTGAAACTCGCGATGCTGCGGAGATTAAGGCGGATGCTATTACTGATATGATAGGTAAAATATATTTGAAAGGAAACCCTTTATAAATTCGATTTGATTTATTGCTTCGATTGGAGAGGTATCATTGCCGCATCTATTTATTCTTGCCAAGGTTATGGTTGCCGACTAACTTTCTTATGACACCATCGTCATATTCCTAGGGAGAAGCAATGCATTTGTGATTGACTTCAGATAGAACCTCTACAGGAAGTTGATTAAATAAATTTAAAAGCGACTATAGCCGCTTACCATCAGGTTGACACTTTTCTATGTACCCATGTGCACTGTATATAAACCAATACTTAAAACTCCCTACTTGAAACCTCTTGAGCCCTTGTTAGGAAAAATAATCTTCCCAACACTTCAATATTTAATAATGTTACATTCAAATTGCATATGCATCTCGTAAAGAATTACAATTAAAACAGATAATAGATGGAATTACTATTAGAAGCATCTTCTCGATTCATCTAGATCAGGCAAATGCTTCTTTTCTTTTCTTTCATTTTCCGAAGAACGTGCAGTAGTTTTCATCTAATTTTAAGAAATTTTACTGTGAATAAGTGAAATATCTTGAACATTCAGGTTTCCCTGACTACATCCTTAATACCGAAGATCTGGACAAGCAGTACGAAGAGTTGGAGGTGAAGCCAAACGAGTATTTCGATAATAACATCGCCTTTAATGTATTTAGCCTGAAGAACGATTTGAAGAAACTTGATCAGCCCGTCAACAAGACTAAATGGGGTGAGTTTGAAGAATTCATGTAGATTTTTGTATAAGCAAGTATATTATGTACCAGCTTATATAAAAATCTACCTATATAAAAAATGTTATAGGCTTATGCCTATAAGGTAATAAGCAGGTAAAAATAAACCATTTTTATGGACGGAGAGGAAACCTTAATTAGGTAACAGTACCTTGGGAGAGACACTGGATTATATAGGATTTACCGCATCGGTATAGCTCAGTAACCTTCGTAGGCCTTACGTAGAGGACCGGGTTTTTAATCAGAATGCAACAGGAGTTCTCTAGACTTGTTCCTATGGTGAATTGCCAACAAAACCCACGTTTTAGTAAGCTCTTATGAGATGCAGACATTTTGCTGAGAGGATAGAATTCAAGTTATTTTGATCAGAAACTATTTCAGATACTAACTTAAATACTAGCCGCACCTGCCTAAAATTAATGTAACTAACTTAAAATTGTTAACGCTTTTGATAAAGTTAATGTTTTATATTTCAATAGTTAATTGGTTGTTAAAGTGTAGCGTATCTTGCCAAACAAGCCTCATGTTTAGCCAAATTTA
>DWNE01006632.1:0-12909 GCA_018249875.1 Cecropterus toxeus
AGAATATCAAGAATTAAAGATATCCTTTCTTATAGTCCAGTCAAATAAAGTCTGGAATCAAAATTTGACACTCAACTTTATATTTTTAATATGATGTAGTTGTAATGATGCAAAAACGATTGGTAAAGGGTTTGGTACGGCAACACCCGTTAAGAGTTGAAAAAAATGGCAAAAGTGGCAATCTTTCAATGGCAAGGGTTTCTTCGACGATGTATGAACTTACAGGCTATAGTTAGGTTACTTCAAATAGGTTAGTTAGGTTAGTGTGAACCACACTATATTCAAACCTACCTTAATGTATCTTAAAATGACAAGGATTTGTAGAATTCTCTGCTCAACTGAACTGACGCTACCATTTAATATGAGTGTATTTTATTGAACTCGCGGAATTGCACACTTTTGGTATGTAAAAAAACTGTAATTAGGCAGATAACTGTACTCATGGTACCAGTGTCATAAGGTAAGTTTATCGTTCCATTTAGCTGTAATTTAATATAGAAGTCCATATTAAGTGCAACTTCAATCGTAATTACTTTTCAGACATGTCTATTGTATACTGGATCTATGGTTAGCCATGATATTCAGGGGGTTGAAAAAATGCCACCCTACACTATCGCATAATAGCAGTACAGGGGATATAATTGGGGTAAATACGGCCGGAGATTGGCACCGAATGCGACGTCCTAAACAAATAGTCGTCGCTAAGGAACTGACGAGACTCGCGTTATATTGCTTGCATTTGAGGTGGGAATTTGTGAATATATGATACTTAGCTTTACCTGCGGTCCGCTTCCTTGCATTACATGTGAAAAGTTTCCTATGTAATTTAGGCCATAAACTATCCGTATGAAAAATGTGATACTAATTTGATTAGTAGTTTATGCGTGAGACAGGAACAAACATTCGTTCGTTCTCACAAAATTTCGCCTTTTTAATATTAATTAAATTAAAAAATACATCTTGAAAATGGTTCAACTTCTTGGCAATCTTCTTTAGCGGCACAATATAGAAAATAAGATATTCCAATTTAATTTTGAGAAATGATAACATTCCTAACAGTGGTTTTTATTTTCAGTCTTACCTGGGGTATTTACATTCAAAAAACATTTAACGTTTATCTCATATATATATTAAAAACTTGGCACATATTTTATGACACTAAGCTTTTAACCCCTTAGTGGTTAAATTTCTAAAAATCATTTGTTACTGCTTGCTTACACTATAAAAGAAACTCTTGTAACGCTCAAGGCTCTAGGTATAGTAGTTTCGGTTGTGTGTTGATATATAAGTCAGTGAGTTGGAAATGCCTTTTATATATATAGATTTACATAAACCTGGCTTAGAACAGACAGTGCATTGAACTATGGATAGTTTGGTTCGTTTTGATCAAAGACGTCACTTCTAGACATTCAAGCAACCCCTAACCTATATTCAGTACTGTTCAAGTGAGTGCGCCGTACAGCCTCTCCTCTGAAGCGTTGTCAGCGCCCCAGTTCCCACAAAGGGCCACGTGTCGCCGCAATGTATGACATTGAGCCGAGAGGGTGAGATAACATTTTACTAAGTAAGTGCTGCTGTGATAATAATCCGTAAGAAAAATTTACGTAGCGGTAGAAGAGGCGCAATCGTTTATGCGTTATTGTTTCAGTGCCGGGCACTGATCTCCACTTAGAATGATAGAGTCTACATAGATCATAGTTTACTGCGCTGGCCAAGTGCGAATTGGTGAACGTAGTAGAAGAACAGCAAGAAAATTAGCAATAAGTTGAAAAGTACCATTTAGCAATGTGCACTTTGACAGTGGTTGAAGTTCGCTTGAAGTTGATGTAGTGCCATACTTAGTTTTGTTTAATGGCCTGGTCCTTCTCAACCGTTTCGTCATTAAGAGCACAGTCAAAAAATTGTGCACTTCATGCTCTTTACAACCCTTACCACACCATAAGATGGTAGAGTTCTCTGGGATTCGACTCCGGAGTACCTCCTCCACACCTATTTCTACCTAATAATAGCAGTGTGTTCTGGTCCGAAGGGTCTGGTGAGAGAGATATATTTCTCCGAGACGAGCTTAGTACTTAAGGGTAACAACGTACCTGTGGCTAACCTTAGGTAACATTTTTATCTGTTCTGAGGTTGATTACAGATGTCTGTCAGCGGCAGTGTCCACTTACTATCAGGTGGACTGCATGCTCGCTTGTTACTTACAAAATAAAAAAAAACAGTATGACGGCAGTATACGGGGGATATTTTATAGGTATATTTAGTACAAAATTAAAACTAAACATAAGTTGAAGTAGATACTTTTCATAAGGTATCTATATGGGTACAAATGTCCATGGGCAGCATCATGGGCATACATTCTATCAGATGAAATATAATCTTTAGAAGTAGCAGAACTCCAAAATAAAAAAATAATAATTGGTTCTATTGAGCCAAACTCTTTATGCGACCTTTCAAAATCCCAAAATATAACAAGTAAGTATTCTTCCATCATTTGAAATCTTACCAGCGGAGTATCTAGAGTGTATCAGATTACAAAGCAAGTAATGTCAAGAGCTCTAACCTACTTCCAGTACTATTCAAGTGAGATAGCGCGAAGTTCAACTTACCTCGCCGTACGAGTAGACAGCCCCTCTGCAGCGCCCTAGTTCTTAAAACGGCTGCATGGCTCAAACCGAGCCTTATTAATTTGTTTTTATTACAATCATTGTTTTAAATAATTGTGTAGGTACGTTTTTTATGTGACAGATCATTGTACAAGTAGTAAAACCACCGGTTATACGGTGGGTGGAATTTAATAGCCGCATATCAAAATTTACTATGTACAAAATCTAATTATCTATGTACTAATCATTAAAATAACAGTAAAGTTTAATAGTTCACACTCTGCCTCTCAATCGAGGACCTAAGTTCGAATCCCAGACACGCACCACAGATTTTTCTAAAATTATGCGCATATTACAGCTTAGAGCTTAACAGTGAAGGGAAACATCGTGAGGAAACCTACACACATGCAATGCAATGCACCTGCATAGTTGAATATAAAAGTTCACATATGTGTGCCAATTCTATTACCACCATATGTTCCTAGGTGGTAGAACCAATGTAGTTGGACGGGGGAGGTCCCACCGCCACACCTATTGCGTGCGTGAAGCAGTTCTTGCGTTTCGGTGAAAGGGGGTGAAAGGGTACCGGCTCACTTATAGAACATATACTATAAATAAGGCGATTTTACGCAAAATACACTTTTAAACAAATAGCAAACACAGTAAAAACGCATGTCCTAATAGCCACCCTCCCAAAGTGGAGCAAGGTTCCGCTTTTGTATAGCCTGAATATGCCACTCTCGAGTCTACCGCAGCGAGACTTAAGACGGGGTGCAATAAGAATTTGCTTATGTAAGCCTCTCTGCTCATAAGAAATGTGATAACACTAGTGCAGAGAGATGTCTAAGTGCCTCGTATTACGAGTATACTTTTGAAATGGGTTTATTTCAGGGTTGCTTTCAAATGTCGTATTTTAGATGGTTGTGTTGTGGTTTATTGACTGATCTTTAATATCTGTTTTATATTTCAAGAATTCTTAATAAAATTAATAAGCCATTTGAAGATGGTACGTGTTCATTGTTGGTGAGTTTTCACTGTCACCCATGCAAATCAGCAATTAGTCCCAGATGAGATCAAAGCCTTACGTAAGGTTGGCCACAGATGCGTTGGTACCTCTCAGGATTACTTACCTTACTTACCACACCCTTCAAACAAAAACACACTACGCTTAACACTGATAGAGTGGCATTTGGGACTCGAAGAAGTTCTTACTTTGTTCTAGATCTGAATGAATATTTTTCACACACCCGGTCTAATCGCACAGTTAATCGCATACTAACACATAGTAACAGCTTTGAAAAGCATTCAGTTCCTGAAAGGTGATACATACAATGACCTCACCGCGGCACACCTCGATTGAATCGCAGAACAGAACTCGAATGGTAAACGCACCATCATTTGAAATTACAATGGCGAAACCAAAACTGATCAGGGACTTGGTCTATCGTCACCGAGTAACTATTAGCTATGTATGCCAAAATGATCCAAAAATTTAGTTACTAGCTAATATGAACAATTTATTGTTCATTTGTGCACATTCATATAAATATATAAAGAACAACAAATATTAAAGCGAATATTAATTATGAAGTCATCAATTTGACACTCCCAATCCTATCTGGGATTCCAAGACTTCATTGATACGAGGAACTGCAATTGATTTTAAACTATTGTTATATGTAATATTAGATCTTCCTACTATTTTTGAATATTACTCTAGCGGTTCCCCGCGCTTCCAACCATTAATAAAAAAATATATTAACTCTAAATAGTAATCAATTTTTAATTGAACGGATTTTAATTGAAGATATGGACTATAAATGTATTTTTAAGTCTTCAAACTAATTAAAGCAAATTTGATATACAGATACGTGAAATTATCGTTTTTAATAAAATAAATGTAATGAATATAACTCAATATGAAACGAAAGGCTTTTAAATAGAAATTGGTTCAAATCATATAAACTTTTCAGTTACACATACTTACATATATCGTACATTCGTATACGGTTGTAAATTGGAAATAAAGATGTAGGACGTAGGTATATCTGTTTAGTAGTGAAATTAATTCACATTTAAGGCACGGATATATGTCATAAAAAATTATACACTATGTCACTGCTGATAAGCTGTAACTTCAGGTCAAACAATTGATGGCACTATTCACACCGGAGTCCATATATTTGCAATATTTAAACATAATATGTTCTGGTTTGGAAAAAAAGTGTTTCAACTTAGTCTTCAAGAGGCGTCAGATGGGATTCTTCAGATAGGATAGAAGAGGCCTCCAGATATGATGCGCCTTCACATAGGATTCAGGACAGATTTCTTTGAGTAAAGGTGGCTACTTAAAATTAACTTCTGTAACACAAAAAAAATTCAAAGCATTGTCAGGGATTTTTCACAATTTCACAGTTCTCGATTAGGTTAATAAGATAAACATACTTCATCATCGTTGCCAATAATACTTAGAATGGAATTACATTGGGTGAAAGTACCTTGGACATAGTAAAAAAGTACCTCATAGTGACAACAATGTACTTTCTCACAAAACTACCCCTAAGTATTGTACATAAAGGTACATATATATCTAAACATGAAGCGACAACCCGCATAGCGGAGCGGTTACCATGCCGGTCTGATGCGAGGCATCTGAATGATGAATTTAGATTTCTGTTCTGGGTCTGGGTATTTGTAATCGTCTTAGTGCGTCCATGGTACCCACGACACAGGAGAAAATCCTAGTGTGGGGCTATGAGTGTAGAAAGTGTGTGTGTGTGTGTGTGTTTTGTATCATGTTTTATCGTAAACGTAAAAAAAACTTTCTTTATACTGAAAATATCTTTAAATATTGTACATAAAAGTATATAAGGCATATTCAAACATAAAGCCACAATGTAACATGCTTTACCGTAAACGAAAAAAAATCAATTGCACAACGTACAATTGCCGTATTAAATGCTCTATATTGAATTGATTTCAAAGGACTCATGGCGTAAAGTCCTTTTAGTTGCTGCAAGCTTTACAAAATCGTACAGACGAACATTAGTGAATTCTCACAAAGGTGTGCATTGCAATGAATCACACGTATCCACGTACCGTAAAAAATTAGCGATTTTTTAATAGTATTACTACCCATTACCGTCTCAGTCGGTTAAGCGGCTAAACACTGTAACCAGATTATAAGTAAAGGAATTTATACTACTACCTACTTTAAGCTCACAGCTGTGAGTACTTGGGTATGATTTTGGTTAATATTACTACTAAATAGTTTTTGCGCGCAAGCAAAGTCATTATGCGTTGATAAAAGGATTACTCATTGTGAAGATGAAGTTGTATGGTAGTAGTAGCTGATGTTTTGTAGATTTTTCGCTTATTCTAATGGTTTATGTATATATGTATGTATATTAAGTATATCTATACTATTTATTAGTATTATAAATATATTAATATTATAAAGCTGAAGTTTTTGTATATCTGGTTGCAGGCGTTAATTTTTGGAACTATACGTTAGAAAAAAATGAGTCGAATAGACTATTTATTGATCTAAGCTATATAACATCATAGTTTGTTTGTTTGTTTTTATGAAGTAGCGAGTGAGACCGCAGGACACAGCTACTATTTTTTAAATTCATATTATATCTAATATCATATTTAGTTTACATAAAATAATAAATGATGATTATTATTATAGTTTACAACTTTGTTCTAATGGGTGTAATCTGTAGATAGATTACATCGTTTGTTTTTGTTTCTACATTGATAATATGGTCTTGTTGTAATCGTGGCCTATTCGAATTCAATATTAAACTTTATAAAAAAATGTATGAGAAAAGTTTGATAATATTTGTAAAGAAATATATGCAAGATATGAGAAAGTTCCTTTATAGTGTTAAGTAGTAATAACAAAGATATAAGATAAGATAAATACAGATATTGTAGGTCTCCGAGGAAGCAGGGATCAAAGCGGGCGAGCGAAGCTTTGACCGCTCAGTTAGAACTGCATAGCTGAGAAAGTCACTCGGCTGTGAGGTTTCTTTTTTTTCTTTAATAGGATATTTTACAGCGATTTACCCGCTTTGTTATCTGACTGGGTATACTCTTTTTATAGAAGGTTATCTGCGCAGAGGTATGCAACTGCGCGCAGGGTTTGAAACAGTAGCTTGAAAATCATCTTGTGCTAGTGTTTTTTTTTATTAAATTGAGTCAAATCAAATACATTTATTCTAATTTTAGCTTTTAAGGATTAGTTAGGATTAATTAATATTGAGTTACTGCAAATTTTTAACGTGTTTGGATATTGAACATATGGCCAAAGAAAGTTCGTAGATACCACTAAAATAGACGAGTCCGCTGAATTTGCTTCTGATTCTTCTCAGTTAAGATCACGTAGCTTTTTAAAATAAATTAGGAAATAATATACTGTAAATAACAAGTCATAATTGCTAGTGTAGTCCGTCCATTTGATAACGTCAACAATAAATTCGCACGATTTAAAATATTGTATATTAATGTATATCTCTCGCATCAATGTACCATACGTGCCTGTAGTATATTAAATATGACTCATACAATAAGTTTGTTACTGAAAAATAAGCCTAGAGTACTTTCTCTTACTCACACTTTCCTTAATTGGATCAAAAACACTGAATTACTCGGAAATATACAACCAATGTCTCAAATACAAAAGGATATAAACGACATAGCAGTAAAAGGAATTATGCACCTTACATCGTTTAAGTTAAGGTGTATTTTAGTTTGATAGTTGGAAAGGATATACGTGAAATTACGAAGAGAGATTGAGGAGGAAAATCAATCGCAAAGCCTGAATGAATGGGCTCCCACCAGGCAACCTGTTTGACGCGGAATGCAATGCGACCCACTGCCCGAATGATTCACGAATCGAATACAGAATTCAAATGAGTCAATACCTACCCTTTGAAAACTTAGGGTCGTTCTTAAGTTACGTGACAGTAAGGGGAAATAAGAGAAAATATGAGATCAAAGAGAAGTTTTCGTAAGCATCGTGACGTGGTAAAAATGTTCGATGATATAGCCACTTAATATTAAGCTAAAATGCGATACAATATGTTTATCGATTGTGATTCGCTCTTTTTTCTTATTGATTTAATAAAACTCTTATGATAACTACCAGTTAATCAAACAACGTATACCTCGAATCGGTTTGTCAAATATTATGATTTTTTGTACAGGATTTCAATATATAGAAAGGATTTTTGAAATTTCGAGCTTAGAAGCAAAATATGTTATTTTGGTTCCAGGAAAATTGATAAAGCCTGGGCTGAAACATCTGCGCTTCATTAGTGTCTCGTACCTTGTATACGAGTTTATGCAGGAAGTTAAGAAAACTTTGATAGCGTGATTCACAATACTAGTGGCGTCATGTCTTGACGAATTAGGGAAATTCGCAACCAAGTGAATACTATTATTTAAAAAATATACAAGGGAAAATATAACATTGTATTAAATAACACTCGTGGTTAATATAGCGATATTAATTAGATTAGAATGAAAATGACGAACATTTTTATAAACGAGACTATATAAATATGGATAGAATTTAAAGTCAAATTAAAACCCAGACAGCAATCCATTAAAGTAGTCGTCAGTAAAGCATCCAAATAATAATTTCAGCGGCGTAGTTAAATGTAGAACGTTAAACAAAAGGCATCAACTGTACCCTCTTCATCCACTATTGCCCTTAATCGGCCGATTTAGTTTATACTTAGCGGCCGGCATATGTAAATGCACGGGTCCTTCCGAGAACGCGCCATGTTGCTCCCTAATTATTTTTAATTGCCGCAAGCACAGACACGACGTGTACGGCCTTCGGGAAATAAGATTTGGATTTTTTTCGCGTCTAGTCACCAGAGAGACGATTGCGCAGCAAATGAGTCATGACGGCTCAGGGCACGCGATGCCGCGGAACGAGCGTAGTTTTACGTACACTTTTTGTGCTTACTTACATTGATTACGACTTTATGTGAAAATAAAATGGGGTTTCATTAAATTATATGTTATATTTACTTTGATAAGTACCTTGGAAAAGAAAGTATTTGGGATGTATTTATTTATTTATCAGTTTTCAAGGAAAAACAAGTATAATAAAAAATTCTTATTGATATTATTATGTAATCAGATGAAGTACTTTACGCATTACGCACATGCTTCGAATGCATGATATTCGTACGCGTGTGTCACAATCAACGGCGGTTACAAAAGACTATGGGATATATCAAGTTTTACAAGGAACACTTCAGTAATTCACTAGGCTTATAACAAACCAATAGTTCGACTGACCGATGAACTGAAAATAAAGGCAACACCACATCATTACGCAGTAATCTCGATTGTAATGGCACCTCCCGCGGCGCAAGCACCGCCCGACGCAATTACCGCCCTCTATGCCGAAATTTATGCGAACAAACCCAAATAATAGGGCGCCATTACTGATTTACGATCGCCCCGCTATTCTACGAACAAACGGCCAGGTACAAAAACTAAATTGTTAAAGAACACAGGAACCGCCGGCCAGTGATCAATATTACAATGTCTTGATACCATGTGTTAAAATATCACATATATGCGTAAATGATTACGTACATAATATTGAATTGTTTCATGTCCTTATGGTATCTCCTACTTCTAAATGTGTTGTTTAATAATAATTTATTAAAATCGTATTAATACAAATCGATTTAATGCGAAGGTTTTTTTGTAAAATCTTATTAAAATGTTATACGTCACAAGTCGTCAAGGCGTTTGGAATGTAGCGCGTGCCAAAAAGATAGACTTCCATATAAACATACATACATACATACGCTCGAAAAACATTAACCTCCTTCTGATGCAGTCGAACAAAAACAATTTCCTTACATCGTTAAAAGCCGAATAAAAGCCGTGAAGTAGGCAGTGCCATATAACACGCCTTCACTTTTCTCCCTCTGTTACGCAGATTGTCAGTCTCTTCGTAGGAGGGCGGCCCACGCTGCGTTATTCTATGGACTATTTTAAAACCCGTTAACTAAGGTTAGTTATACAAGACTTCAGTCACAGTTTATAAAAGTTATTCATAGTATCAATTATGTGTATTTTATATGAAACTCCTGCTTTCATTGTTGAAAAGCTATATAAATCCTGTCAAATGAATGGAGAGTATTCAATTTCAATGTGTTTTCTTATAAGACCTTAAATAGATTTATTGTCTGAATAAAATACTAAGAAACATACTAATAAATATATTAGATTAATAGACGATTAATACATACATACATACACATTCTAAGTACCTGCCATATACAATTGTACATGTGTGTATAAAGATTTAACTATTTAGAATGTCTTAAAGTTACAGTAATTAGGGTTATCCTTAGTTCATGATCATACTAAGGTATATGAAATCTTCGTATCTAATCCATATGTGCACACGATACGGACTAAGTAACCAGCTACCCTTTACAAAAAGTTCAAAGTCGATCGCCAGCGACCTCGCTGTCTCCGCAAATTATAATAATACGTTGGTTATTAGTTCCTCGGCTCGATTACCGAGCAAACGTCAGTCAGGATTACGAAATCCGCTCACATCGGGACGCATCGCATTAACTCTTTGTTACTTTATGCGCTTGCGCATAGCTGCGGGCCTTTTGGCAAATCCGTTAGTTGATATGTACATATGTAGGTAGGTGGGTGCCTACTTTACGTTATTGGCGTTTTGTTCTGCCCTTTGTTGCCTTGAGCTGTACGGTTTAATGAGTTTGAGGGTTTTAGTGCTTATGTAGGTTCTAGTTTAGTTGGGAGATTTTTTAGTTATTATGTGAATCAATTTTTTGTTTTATATTTATAATTAGTTTAACTAGTACTTATTTATAACTGGTTTTATGATCATTAAATAAAAAACTATAATATATTTTATCAAAAGGATATTTAAAAAAAATTAAGAACGCATACTTATAAAAAACAGATTGATCATTCACATAGTAAGAGTTGGCAATTTGACATTATAGTTTAATTTAACTGCTGAAATAGTCAAAGATTTGTAGAATCGGTCTTGGAGATAAATATGATTGGATATTATACATTTGGATACATTAAAATAATTGAATTGCTGCCAATCAATTTTATAGTTGAAGTAAAGCCTCAAATACGTTTTGTAAGTATAATAAATTATAACTTTGCAATTAAAAGTTTGCGGTACTTTCTAGGTAGCTTATTAAAGATGTAGTGTTTGATATTTGAAAATGTTTTTGTATAAATAATATTTTTTTGACTGTCTGAAATCCAATCCTTGTTGGGAATTCTGTATATTTGATTGTAAATGTATTTTCAATGATTTAAAAAATTTCATCATATGTTAATACGGAACGGGCAGGTACTCACGATACGGGGTTTTGATTACTTTATTTTTGAAATTTACATCAGATCCATGGATCGTAATTGCGGCGAAACTAGAGACCACGATCCATGCGATCTAAATATCTGTCGTAATATCAAATTGCGACATTATTACTGTAAAGTCACATTTTTATCACATAATTTTTTTTGGTGATATGACAGCAATCTGATATTAAGTGGGTAGTCTAGCCAATATTTCAACTGCTCGTGGGCATATATCAGACTAACTCCAAAAAATTAAGAATAAACTAATTATACTGTCATAGTAGAACCACTAAGAATTTTACTATCGTTAAAAACGTAATAAGTCCAAGTACACTGTTACTGCTAATTTATCTAATGGTATTTACTACTACTACATTTACTTAAATTGACATTTCCAAGAAATAATGATATTGTCTACTGGCTGTTTTTTTAGGGTGACCAATCTTATCACTTCAAACAATTAAGAAAAAAACTAACTGTCATCTTCGGATATTCCGTCTGTGCACAATAGCATACGGTGACAGTAGCTGCCGCGTTTTTGCATGCTTTTTTTTCATCATGTTTTTTTATCCTATTCAGCCATTTTTAAGTGCGACTTTCGTTCGGTCAATTTGATTATTGTTTTCGAATGGACTTTGCGGACAATACTTGTTTCCATTGTATTATTTTTAAAAAGGATTTAAATTTGATTTGGAATAAAACAAAAGATACCCGTTTTTGAACATAAAATATTTATATTTCCTACGGATACACAAATGAGATCTAATTTAACGAGAATGACGGACACAATTCTAATTTTATTTAAAGAAATGTATATTGCGTTAATGATTTAAAATAATTTTACTCTTTATATTCAAACTACAAAAATATATACCGTACTTATTATTTCGTAGTAGTCGTATTTCATTAGTAATGTGTGAATATCCTGATCCCAAACATCTTTTCACACACAACACGTCTTGGGTTAAGAGTATCAAAGCTCAAAGAATTAGCGAAATACCCAACGGCCGACACGTAAAAAAATGTATTAGATATTAAGCCACACATAAATTCTCAAACTCCATTAAACGAAGACGATTTATTTCTTGGACCTTACCGTACATAAAATGTTATAACTCCCCTGTGTTTGCGCAAGTGGATCTACTCTACATCGGACAATATCCGAAGGAATAATATCGGCAACATAATTATTAGGGGCCAATCCATTGCAAAATATCGGACACTTTAACTTCAAAAACTCGTAGAAACAAGCAATGTATGCATTCTAAATTAAAAGTGTATCGACAAAGTTTAAGTAAAGCATCTACTAGGTAAGGGTGCATCCACACACACGCACGCATTCTGTACGCATAAATCACACATATGTAACCTCAGGTACCGAAAGTTAATTGCCTTCGTATGTTCAATGTTCATAATGTTTCTACCTGTGTGAGGTAGTTGGGTGTGGACAGGCAGGTTAGAAATAGTTTTTTTTTTTTTATTTTATACTCTGTACTCGCATTAGTCTTGCGCCTGCGGCGCCATTTTTTCTTTTGTCTCCTCGATTAACCTTATGGCGATCCCAATTAGCAATTATATTATCAGTAAGTCGTTTCGACATCGGAATGTTTAAACTAAAAGCAATAAATTATAAAATACACGAGTTCAAGCACCAACACTAACTTATTTCCGTAGATAAGATATAATACCTACTAATAGCTTTAGCGGATGTAACAGTTATAATATATGTATTACGTATAGTATTTATATTGTAGTAAGTAGATAAATCGCATGTAAAACCAGTGATCAATTTATTCTTAATTCATTATACATCAACTTAGACAAGTATTTTATGTACACACGGACCTACAAACGTAGGATTTTTTAGCTTTAGATAAATTTTGCAAAAATAAAAAAGCGGTAGTATCAT
>DWNE01006633.1:0-12908 GCA_018249875.1 Cecropterus toxeus
TTATGAAATACATAAATTGGATAGTGTAAGATAAATAAATATGAGAATAAATAAATAAATAATTTAAGTCACCCACATTCAACAAACAATTATGTTGACATTGTTATGGTAAGAATAATTTTAACTGTCCAAAGATTAGCTAGCAAAAAAGGTGATCGAATCCAATTTTCTTCGTGTTTTGGTAAGATTTAAAAACTACATAAATAAATTAGGATTGTAAAACTTTTCAGGCAGTAAATCGTCAAAATCAGTTACATTTACCTCCCTAGACAACCCGTTTGTAACGGAACAAGAGACCGTTGCCTCTGTATCTTCTGCCAACGGTAGTCAACAAGGTAAGTAAAAAGAAGTTTGCAGTGTGACGCCAAGCTAGAACAACATAATCCTCCTTTTTCATTATTCTCTATAAAAAAAAACTACTGGGCCTTATGGATTGAAAATTCAAGAAGTTATCTATATACTATTTTTATTTATTTTTTTACCTAATCAATAATGGGCTTTTAAGAGTTAATTTCTTTGATTAGCTATCCCCATTGTGTATTTTTAATGTCACCATATCATCTTAATAGTAAAAATATCAAACCGTCAAAAGGACGAGTAGTAAATTGTGTAATGCTATAAATTGAGTTTAGCTTCAGATATAAAAGGGGTTTAGGAATTAGGAAAAAAGTTTGGGGTTCTGTCCTATGCTACCTCTGTATCTATTCTAAAATGTTCTACAGTGACTAATTAACATCAACTGAATCTATGTTTGTTTATTATTTACCTAAATGTTCAATGTCACTATCAACTGTAATACAACATTTGGCATAATTAGCTGGTTCAAGCTGGTTGAAACGAATTTGCTGTTATAGATGAAATCAAGTATTTTTTTCCTGCAGAGGATATTCAATCCAAGCCCATAAGCTCCAAGACTATACTTCGGACACAGCCTATATTAGAGTCACGAGAGTCTGATCTCTGGTTTGCTTTCCTTATGGAAACTGGATTGATTTCACCAAGAGAACTTATCGCGAAAACACGTAAGATATTTAAACATTGGCTTAGTTCTCTCTCGGCAACCCATTATTATTCCACAGTTGGGCACGCGTCTTCTCTCAGAATGAGTTTTTTAGCCCATTGACCACCGCGTTGTTCAAGTGCGAATTTGTGGATTTCACACACATTTGAAAACTTTTTTTAGAGAACTCTTTGGGTAGTCGGGTGTATTTGTAGGTTTTTTCACGTTGTTTTCCTTCACCATAAAGTAGTGATAATTAATTTCTAATACTTACATAATTTGAGAAAAAATTGTGGGGTGTGCCTGATTCGAACCTCAGATCCTCGATTGAGAGGCCGATTTTCAGCCATAAGGATAGCCTTATCAGCCTTATCACTGGCTTAGTTTAAATAACTAAGTCAGTAAACAATTCCAAATAAATCATAGATTAACAGTAAATCTGTTAATCTATGATTTATTTGGAATTGTAAATAATTATTCATAAATCTATCATTATCTTACCAACAACTTAACTAAATTGAAATATAAAAAAGCGATCCCTCCGCGCTTTAAAAATGATATTTGTGTTCTATAAGTCACGAATTAATTAGGTAAATAAAAACTAATTTATGTATTCTTGCAGTGGATACTTCATACCATAATATTAGAACCGAAGACTTGGAATTTGTTATGAAGCAATTTGGATGTTCTTATGAGGTAAACGACAATCAATATTTGTACAGATGATAGTGATAGGTGATATAAACGAGATAGTGATACCGTGATAGTAAGTACCTACGACTTCTGAAGGTAATATTAATTTACTCAGACACTGCTATTGAGCGCCCATAAATAGAAATGTTAATAATATTACTAACTTAATATAACAGAGATACCTAACTTTTTTAACTAATAATGGTAATATTTTGTTATGCTAATACATCCATATATTGTCTTATAGCAAACGGCGGACAAATCGACGGCAAACATAAAAGATAACTATGAAGATATACACCGCGAATGTCCCGGTCTATTCTGGGATACTGTAAGTCTCTTTTAATGCGATACTAAGATAAAAGCGTTTTAACGAATGTTTCCTCATGATCGACAAGTATAAGTTCTTTGGCACGGTGATAATTTGGAACCACGAATTGCAACGAATGAACAAGTCATCGTGACGCCTCGCGCCTCTGAGTATATCACGCAAAGCTCAGTTCGGACAGAGGTCATGTGATTAATACCGTCTTTACCATAAGGGCACACGGGCCCGTGCCCAGGGCCCCCGTCCTCAACGGGCCCTGAAGGACCGACTAATTCTATCCCTTTTTGTTTGGTCGTCAAGTTTAGATATTGTCTTTTTATTTTATTTTTGGACGTCAAATGAGTTATTGTCGGTTTTTCTTTTGCTGTACAATTATTTTCTTTGGAGTTACAGCTCGTTGAAAATTAGATTTTTTAATACCTCTTAATTTTTGTGACTAGTTTATTTGATTACCCATAATAAAGCTGATCATAGTGAAAAAAATGAATGTATAATTTGATTTCTTTTCATTCTAAAAGGGCCCCAAATTCTTGTGTACGCAAGGGCCCCAACATAGTCTAAGACGGCCCTGCATGTGATGTATATGATATTACATCACGTGGTGAAAGAATATAAAATGATATTACCCAAACCAACTGTATCAATTTTTTCACATATAGAATTTATTTATGCCATTCATGGTTTGAAATATCGTACACACTTATTTAGTACTAATATTTTGTCCACCTCCATTATATATTAAAAAATATAAACATGATTTCAGATTAATATGAACAATCCAGGTGCAGCATACCATAAACTAAAAAAAATAATCCGTGAAATAGTTCAATCACAAAAACAGCTGAAACCAATGTTGGACATTGATTTCGCCAATATGAATGATTATCCAATTGTCAAGACGAGATTACAGGATATCCGTAAACAAATAGCATCCCAGAGGCTGTTCCATTAAAATACATGTTAAAAAAGAAATTGTTTTATTTTAATACGTTGGGTACCAAGTAACTAGTACAGCGTTATTAAACAATCTGGACAATATTTTACTAGGATGTAAACATGTTAATGTGAGGCTTTACTTTATGTCAGCTGTGTATTGCTTTAACACTTATTAGAAAAACTGTCCACACAATCATAGATCATTTAAACACCATAGTGTCCAGCATAGCCCCCAAACACTGAACAATGTTATTGGCCATCAAAACATCAACTTTCTCTTCTAAATGCCTCTTCGGGTCCTGTTTACCAACATTCTTAATAGCTAACTGCTCTGGTGTCATCTTCTCCTCATCTTCGAGAGCCTTGTTGTAGTTTTTAGCTAGCTCAAGCATATCAGTGACTGTTGTCTCGTTGATTGAACAGTGCTCTTTATAATCTGCCAAAGTCAGGCCATCCATCCAGGATTTCTTATGAAGATTCAGCAGCATTTTTTGTTCAAGCTCATTCTTTCTGTAATTAATACTGATTGAATAGTAATGACGGTTGAGACCATGTATCAATGCTTGAACTGACGGTTTTTGGAGGTGCCCCAAGTTTGAGGTTGTTTGCCGCGGCTCCTGGCCAAGTACCATCATGTTTGGGTTGATGAGACGGAATGCATCAATGACAACTTTACCCTTAACTGATTGTATGGGATCGACTACAACAGCTACTGCCCTCTCGGAAAGAGCTTCGAAAGATTGTTGAGTGTTTATGTCAACACCAGATAACCAGCACCCAAATCCAGGATGTGAATGGTACCTGGAACAACAAAATATAATTACTTAATACATCTTGCTTGTACACATCATGACGCCATTAATGTCCACTGCCCATCATGGGTGTCTTCTGTTGATTAGGAGTTTTGTGGTTGGCCAGAATATTGGCCAACCACAGAATTCAAAAATATAGAGAAACTTATTTTTTGTTTAATCAAACATATAGCTCACCTAAGGATTTTTATATTCACTGTTAAAGTATGTAACAGTTAAATTTAATATGCACATAATTTTAAATAAATAAACAAGGCTTTGAACCTTGGACTTATATATAGTGTAAGTTTAAATCTTACCACTACCCTGATACTGTTTCCATATTACTAGGTTATTATTGCTATTTTATTACTTATTATTAATTGATGGTATTTGTAGCAGAAATCTTACCATCCCACAACCATCTCTGGTCGACCTGTTTGTTTCAACATATCCAACATTTTAGCTTGGAAGACAGGATCAACAGCCTCTACTGACACTCCGGTACCCGTTTGTGGCATAGCAAACACATCAATAACACGAACTGTATAGTCATCGACGAATTCACCTGAAAAAGAAAACAATAATTCAATTAGGTTAGAATACTAAAAATATATACAAAAATCAGTAAAATAGGTATATAATATGTAAATCGAATTATTGAAATTCTTTGTAAGTATTTTAACATCAACACGTACCCAACATAAGACCCATGACCTCCATAGGAACTCCGGCACGGCCATGTTTTAGCATTTTTAATAACGCCAACGATGAGATATACACCTGCTCGGCGGTGTCCACTACAGGAGCGTCGGTGGGCGGCGGTGGTTGCGACAACCCCGCCATACCACCACCAAGACGTAGAAGACGATCCATTGTATACTTTCAAAGCTTTACGCCCTAAAACACAACAAAGATACAACCTGACTCAACCAGTCTTGTCATCTCACCGTTACAATTCTTATACACGAAGAAATATACCGTAGAATAAAACTTATCGAGAAAACAGTATACAAACCTAAGTTATGTGTATTACAAAAACAATTTTGAAGGTACGTGAAATTCAAAACATGCAAATAATTGTGAACACAGCTATGATGACAGAATAAATTGATTCTGACATGACAACTTACGTCGAATATGCAAGCTCACGAACTGTGTTACATGTTAAAAAAATTTTATAGTTTGCCATTTGGTACACAATATTTAACTTTATTTAATATGAATTGCATGAAAACAAACAATTCTTATAAAAAACAAAGTATGGCGATGTAACGTTTTCTTTACTAAAATTTCATAAGTTGCTTATCTTACGAAAACTTACATTTCTAGACTGTATTAATTTTACTTAATATATTTTCAACGAGTCACCTGAGAGCCACGAAACATTCGTTTCAAGCATCATATCGCTAGCCTTTCCGCGACGCAAGATTAATAGTTAAAAACAATTTTATATGTCTCATTACCTCTGGCCACTAAATTGCGCTGCAAGTTGTGGCGAAATTTGATAAAATTCGTTCAACGCTGACCTTTGGCGCTAAGCTAATATTTCATGGCCGAGCTAACAATTTTACACTAACCTTAGGCACTCGCTCGCTTAAGTTGACCTGGCAGTTTAATTGTCCGACAACTGACAAATTTTGCGCATTACACTAAAAGCATACTTACATTTTCGTAGCAATGAACTCCAAAATATTGATGGACAGATTAATAATAATCTAAGCAGCAAGATCCGTACGTCGGTGAACTGTAGGGCCAGTCTATTGTGAACCAATATACATTTACCCAAATATTGTATATTTGGGTAAATGTATGGGTATCTGTACTATCTGTGGTCCTTGGATAACAGATCTGTTGTATGGACTTTAAAAAATATGATTAATTTAAAATAGGCACTTGCCATTGTGACACTTGACAGTATGATTTTGTAACCTGTAATCGGCTTGAATATAACTGAATTGTTTATACACTGTAAATACATTTAACAATCATATTTTATGACCGTAATAAAATGACGGAGAAATCTGTGCTTCCCCCTAAATTCTCAGAAGGACCTCATGGACTAGGTATACCACGAAAATAAGATTTAATGATTACACAACTCTGCTTATCTTTGAATACAATAATATTCCATTCCAGGCGATCCCAACGATAGAAGTCTTAGAAAAGTTGAAGTAGAAGTATTAATCCCAAAGTTAATGAGAGAAAAAGCGAAGTCAGAAAAATGTGTCAAGGAAGTAGCAGATTTTACTGAATGCTGCAAGAACTCTTCGGTTTTCATGGTTGTTACTTGCAGAGACCAGAACTCTGCTCTGAAATCGTGTCTTTCCAACTGGTATCAAAATGAGGACTTTCGAAAAGAATGCACACAAGAATATTTAGATCAAAGAAGTGATTACAGACTAACTGGTAAAAAGAAACCTATGAAAAGAGCATAAGGCTGAAGAATGTTAAAATAAAAATATAGTTTTAGTCTATGTCATCATTTATTGTTACTGGAAAGTTCCTATTGAGCAGAATTTCACGCACACTGTATTCGCATAAGTCTTGCGGCAGTTGAAGAGGGCTTTTGTCAGACTTTACCACCTCTGTTATCAAAACTTTCTGAAAAAAGTAAAAAATCATTGTTACTTAATTGTTCATTTATAAGCAATGGCATTAGTAATAAATTATAAATATTACTTTGTTAAAGTTTATTGGATGTCATTAGAGTCTTTGAAAATAAATATATGTTGTCTAGTTTTACCTTTGATGTTGTATTTGCAACTCTAACATGGCCGAGTACAGATGTCCAATCAAAACAATTGTCATTAAATCGAATAACAACAATATAATCTGCATGATCTACCTCTGGTCCGTCTTTATATAATACTGAAACGTCAAATGGTATTTTTAAAAAGGAGTCACATATTTTGATGATATTGTTCAATTATTAAAACACTTTAAAATCTTACTTATTTACATTGTTATTATTTAAATAATAAATATGTAAATATCATCATTATAATGTTGTTATGAATATACTCCGTGTTTTGCTAATAATACACTTATTTTCTTTTTCTAGAGTAAAGTAAAACTAAAACCTAATTAGCACAGATAGCACTATTTAAAAAAAAATCTCAAAAATATTTTCTCTTCTAATCGCCAATTATACTTAAAACTGGTTTTTATCAAAACTATTTAGCAATCTTTATATAACTGTGATTTATGTGTAACAGAAACTCAATAATAATAATAAAAAATAATAACAAGGATTAATAAACTTACAATAATCTCCACCAAATTTAATTCCTGGTTTCACAATATACCCTTTTGATCTGAAGTAGTGATACACTACATACTTCTCAACAAAGTAGTGATCATTATCACAAAACAATTTCCAACAATCCTCAATGCTTAGGGCATGATCACTGTTTACAACTTGCAAGCACCCCAAACCATACATCAAGAAAAATGCTTCTTGCGATGTAAGCATCAGTTTCTCTTCCAATTTAGTTTTGTTTAAACAACATTTTGGCTTCAGATTGGCAAAGTAGTTGTCATCCTCAGATTCGCTGTTTGGGACGACAACAACAATATTGTCTTTGTTGTTGAATGAAGTCATATTTCTTTCACTCAAATCATCTGATTCACTGTTACTCTCATCACTGGATACTAAATCAATAACATCCTTCTTAGACCGACTCCGTGCATCTTTCATTATGTCCGACATAAGTTCCTCAACCTCCTTCATGAATATATCTGAATCAGACATGAAGTGACGTTGAGTGTACTTGCTGTACCATTGGCTACGCTTCAGATATTGCCTCCGTCTTAAAATAGGAAGCTGATCATTTTCAGCAACAGGCCTGGATCGTGATACACTGCCTTTCCCAAAGCAACCCATGTGATACAGCACTCCTAATGCCTCGTCAGACCTCACTTCCACACCAACACCATTATAGTGTCCAGTAAAAACAACATTAACAGAACCATCTAAAGGAAAACGCAATGGTAAGTCAACTTCCATGGATGACATATCATTTTGATCAACTTTTTGACAGTTACTTTCTTCTTCCACAGTAGTCATGATAAATAACGTAACTGGCCACTTCCCAAAAATTATTTATAGCTAATTGTGTCACGGTTCCAATAGCATATTATCTGTAACACGAAAAGTCAAGTTGTGACTTAAAAATAAAGGATTATGAATCACGAAACAAAATTCCAGTGCCGTAACCGTAATAAAGCAATAAAATATAAATAAACATGGAATATCTAGCGAAAGTAAGGGACACAGACACCGACAGATACAATCGTGAGTAACTTACCGCTTTCGTTTGAAATAACGCGGGGAAGTTTTATTTGAACGTTCTTTCATTAACTAACATAAGTCGCGTACGAACATCAAATAAAAAAAAATCTACGTTTTCTTAATTAAATTAATAAGAAGATAATACAGTATTTAAACTGCGAGAAGCGTATAATCACTGTGCAATGTTTAACTTATATATTAACCGCGCAATCCCACAATATACTGAAAACAGAAAAATAAATTAATTTCTTATGCTTCACTTCACACATTATATTTTTGATTTAATCTAACCCGTTTTATTTATGGTTTGTGGATTTAAATCAATATTATTTGTAGATATTTTTTTATGACAAAAAATTGAAAGATTTATTGACAGTAGTGTTGCCCCTCGATAATCTATTTTTTTTAACAGAACATTAAAATCGATTCACCCAAACTATTGTTGCTAATTTTTCGATAACATAATAATAAATAAATACACAAATGATACTAATTATGTACGTAACGCATACCTCACTTTAATTCTAAATACATAATATTTCAAATACAAACATTATGTATATTTTTTATTTATTGATGGGAAAACTAAGAAACACGTCCAAAATTACTGTTATTAACTTTAACATCTACCTGCACCCCATAAAACATCCATAGTATCGCTATCTATACTTCGACTTTTCGAATGAAAGTGAAGGGTTTTTTTACACTTTATATAAATAAAACTATTGATAGTACGGATGATAAATTGACATTATTATGAATGAAACAATATCTATACTAATATTATAAAGCAGTAGAAATTGTTTGGTTGAACGCGCTAATCTCAGAAACTACTGTTTCCAATTGAAAAATTATTTTTGTGTTGAATAGTAAACTTATCGAGGAAGGCTTTAGGCTATATAACATCACTCTATGTTTGTTTGCTTTTAATAGATTGTTCTCTATTAAACGTGGGTGAAACTGCGTGGCACAGCTAGTATTGAATAAATTCATTTCAATGAATCGAATATGAGAGCAGAAGTAGCCAGTAGGGTTAAAGACGAACAATGTCTCGTATTCCCAGATGTCTATGCTTTTATTTGATTTAGTGTGTTTATCTATATCCTATAATGTACATTTCATTGAAATGAAATTGATTTTAATTTACAACATTTATTTTTTTCTTCCTTACATGTACGGGAAAACTCTTAATTTTTTTTTAAATAAGTATTTTAAAAGGTAATAAATTTTTGAGCGAAACTTAATTGACATTTTATTGTTATCTAAATATGCAGTGTCGACAACATTACCACTAATATCGGCATCTCTTTCTTTTCAGCGATGAAAATATACATTAGAGAAGGTAAGATATAGTTCATTTACATAGAGCCAACTTCACTATCTATAGTCACAAGACCTCTCAGCTGAGGCTGCTGTCGCGAATTTCTGTTTTCTGAAAAATTATTGCCTCTGAAAGCGATTTTATTTGTGAGGGGTAAATTTTTCGCATATTTTCCTAGCCGAAATGGCTAACCTAAGCGACGAAAATGTTAGCAAGCTGATGGGCGACGAAAAAATCGGTAAGTACATGCGAATAAATGTTGTAAATGGAGGCTGAAAATTGTTTCTGAAACCACCCATTTTGTACTTGTAACTTGCATTTCAGATATGATTGCTGCCACCAGCGTCTTGCAAATCAGGGCCAGTGAGATACGCCAGACTCAAATTAACTGGCAGTCCTATCTGCAGTGAGTATTGATTCATGGGCTTATCTCACCATTGGGATGCTGTAACTGATCATGCGACATAAACCCATGCAGTATCTAAAATATGTTTTATAAAATTAAAATTAAATTGATGAGCAGTGTTAACACGATTCTATATATAGCATAACGTTTTTTGAAGTTTGTTGAGTTCTTAGTCAAATTAAGTAATTTTTTTTTATTAGTTTGATGCTGTATTTTTAACCGACACAAATCCGACAAAAGCCCGAATATAATTTGTAATCATTAATATTTTGTTAGTAACAGTCCTCGAACTGAATAGTAACAATTATGTCAATATTATCATTATCAAATTCGTTAATCATTAATGGATGAGATAATATTTTCACAATCAGTGTGTGTCAAGGCACGCATAAACCAAAATATAATTTATTTTTACCCTATTTGGCAATAAACAACAGTTTTTTGAGAAACACAACTGTAAAACACTAAATATAACAAGCTAATTAAAGTATTTATTATGTACCCATCAGTAGGGATGTTTTTTTGAGAATATCTATGTATGTTACATTTTTTGGTAAAGTCTACAGCAAATTGTCAGTACACAGCCAAAATTACAGAAACAACATAGAAAAGTTTATTTGTACCTTCTAAATTCATATTGTATTTACTTGTTTTATCTGACTGCATCAGAAGCCTTCATCTGATTCTGTACAGTTGATTAATTGTAAGCAGAAGAGATTTCTAAGCCTAATAGTATTTTTTTAAATAATTGTCCAAAAAATTTATTTATTTGTTTATTGCACCTCATTAAAATACAGAACTTAGTACCTAATGGCATTCTTTACCAGTCAACTCTAAATTCTAAACTTTAGCACTAAATATTAATAGCAATGAAACTCCAGCACCGTATAGACCCTCAGACTTATAAATATGTACTTTATATGGGTATCATTTGGTCACAGGTCTCAGATGATCACTCAGCGTGATCATGATTTCATTGTGAACTTGGACCAGCGCGGCCAGAAGGACCTGCCTGATAAGAACCCGGAGGCTTGCGCTGATGTTTTTCTGAACCTCCTGACTCATATCAGCAAGGACAACACTATCCAATATGTCCTTGTATTGATTGATGATATTCTTTCGGTATGTCGAAAATCTTTACTTTTTATAATCGTTTGTTTTATGTTACTTTAGATAGATAGAGAAGTTTCGATATATTTACTTAGATGACTTAGGTCATTGTACTGTAAACAACAGTTTAATTGATCAAGAACATTATCAAAAAAATATATATCCAGAACATATTATGTTCTGGATCTGTTGATATGCTCATGGTATGTCTATGATGCTTCCAGATGCATTTCAATTCCAGTAAATGCACTGTATTTTTAACATACAACATTATTTCAAAATCGTAAAATGAATGTAAAGCAAATAAAACTAGCTATATAACTTACCATATTAAATACGTAAAAGCTTTTCTGTAATGTCTGTAATTTTAAAAAAGGTTTATTTACTGTAATTTTGTACAAAACACTGTATTTTTAAGTACGTAAAATAACAGTACTACTTTATTTGGATAGATAAATTTAGATTAATATGAAACATATCAATTCTAATACTAATGGGTCTTTCCAGGAAGACAAATCTAGGGTAAAGATATTCCGTAACTCCAGACACGGTAACATCTGGCAACCGTTTTTGAACCTGCTTAACCGCCAAGATGAGTTTGTCCAGCATATGACCGCTCGTATCATCGCCAAGCTCGCCTGCTGGCACCCACAGCTCATGGACAAGAGCGATTTGCATTTCTATCTGTCCTGGCTCAAGGATCAACTGAAGATGAACGTAAGTCCCACTAAATAAGTAGAATTGTTACATAATTCAGGTTTTGATAGCATGAAATTTTTAATAGCATGATAAGTTTTTTAAGTATGATTTTGATTGAATATTAATAGTTTTGATTTTTTTAATGTATATGAAATTGTACATTATTAATGCTTCGCAGTCACGTATTAACATTTAGAGTAGATACAATCATTTGTATTCCTTTCATATAATAGTATTTTATTACTTTTAAATTTATGTAGATTTTAGGTTTGCAATGTGTATTTCATAAAAGTATTGCATGTATCATCATAGGCAGAATATCACATTGAAAGTGACAATATAAATATTTGTATATGCCTTATATTTTATTGAAAATGCATATTGAAGAAAATTAATACAGTGCTTTTGATTTTTACATTAATTCATATAGGATATATTAATATGGAATGGGAAAACTCCGATCCCTTTTTATTAGTACCGGGCGCTCAGAGGTGTATGAAATTTGATATAGTTAAAGTTAATCTGGGGAATGCAGAAAGAAGGATGTGTATGAAATCTACCAACACACAAAGCTAGTATTGCAGTATCTTTGCATTATTCATCACAACTACATAGCATTTTGTCACAATGTGCATTTTCTTTTGAACATTATTTATTTGTGCATGTAGAAATTGAGCACGATATAAATATGATATTGCTGATTTTTAGTTAAAATATTCACTTGTTACTACTAACATAACTAAAAAGACATTAGCAAAGAACATAGTTTAATATTTGTACAGACAAACATATAGTATGTTACATATAGTGTGTATAGGGAGTACGACTATGCGCAAATTTACACTCGATCAATGTTGACAGAAACTGTAAACTATGGTACACAATTACACAACAATAAAACTTAAATTTATTTTATGTTAAAATGTAAATAAATTTTGTGTTAAAATATAAACAAAAGTCACACTCAATTCTTAAATATAAAATAATAAGTATTATTAGCATTTTAATTACCAATTGGCGCTTAATATATATAAATTAATTCAATAATGGTTGTAAAGTATGACATTATATGATTATTGCAAGTATAACGACAAAAACAATAAATAATAAATTTATAAAAAATCACACCTCTGCGTTTTTATGTATATATTCAAAATAAAACTAACTCATGGTTGCACAGACTTATTAAGGCTAGGGGTCACTCGGGCAAATCATGAACTGATGGCCGGCCGCCAGAAGTATAGGTAATTCAAAATAATAAAGAATTGATAATAATTTATTAAGATTGAAAGAGAATTTACTTTTCGAACATATTTTTTTGGTTTTATTC
>DWNE01006634.1:0-12907 GCA_018249875.1 Cecropterus toxeus
TACTTAAGAAGTAAACTCCAGTTGTGCGTCGGAGCTGACACACACATTTTTTTTTATAATATTTAAGTAGCATTCAAGCATGCAGTCCAGCTGATGATAAGTGGCTACTGCCGCCCATGGATATCTGTTAGCAACCGGAGATAAGATCAGGGTCTTACTTGAGATTGGCCGCAGATGCGATGAACTAACGCTTATTACGCAAAAATAGGTGTAGCGATGAGCTTCCAAAGTAGAACCGTAAAGGGTTCCACCGCCTTCCAAATCATATATAAATCGTATCGTAATAAATA
This sequence comes from Cecropterus toxeus, assembly GCA_018249875.1. Classification (NCBI taxonomy): domain Eukaryota; kingdom Metazoa; phylum Arthropoda; class Insecta; order Lepidoptera; family Hesperiidae; genus Cecropterus; species Cecropterus toxeus. Next base: position 291 of record DWNE01006634.1, read on the forward strand.
TTTGCACTAACATCCATTTTCACATATTTATATAGTTTATATAAGTTCTCTCCAAAACCATAATACAATTCCGATCACTAACTTTACGTAATGGACGTCCCAAATATTTATCATCGGTTCGATTTCCACGAAGGGAGTGTTTTACGGCGTGTTCCCCTTTCGGCTCTTTCATTCGGAGCAGGAAGGAAGGGCGTCTTCCTTTGATAAAGTGAAAAATAGCACCTTCTGAATATAACCTGCTTACCCTTCAGAGGCCGGTGTTAAAGGCGTCAACATTTCCATGAAAAGCTTTTGAAGCTCGCTCGCTAGCGTTTTTATCTATGTATCCTAGACCGCAATTCCTGATGTCACGAGATTTTAACTAGCGAATTTTATGTTGTACTTGTCTGCTTTGAGTATCATTACTTGATGTGGAATATGTGTGTAGATATTAAGACGGCAAACGAGTATGCATCAGCCTAAATAATCATGAGGACAGTTAAATACGAGTTAATTTGTAGTTTTTGACATGTGTTGTACGTATTCGGTACTTTGTGTCCGTATAATTACCATTGGATCAAGTAGTGTCGGTGTTAAGTAGCAACACTCTCCCTCTTCTTGTGGATGCCGTACGTAGGTACTTAGGAACAAAAAGGAGATGTCCTGGATTTTGACCAGCAAAGTCTTTCTATGCAAGATCAACAGCTTCCTTCTTACACGGTCACCAACATGCATGCCAGGTGAAGCGACTGTTGACAAAAGTCTCTTTAGTATTGGACTTTGATTTTAATAGTCGTCCTATGGTGCGGCGGTGGCGGTGCCGTGTGACCAAATGTCTGCGGGCCTCGAGGAACCCTTCTTCTCTCAGGCAATTTCCTTAGTGGATGCACTGTCCGCCGGTGTTTTTGGCTGCCGTTTGGCAGCGTGCAGACTTTGGTCTTCAGAGCCCGCGCTAAGGTGCTACTGCAGACTTAGTCCCCCTGATGGTTGGGAGAGACCAGTCCCTCGAGTTTATGAGGAAGCGGGCGCTCTTAGGGAGGACAAACGTGAAGAGGCGCGAACCCAAAGGGTTTGCACTTTGAGGCTAGATTCGGCAGTGGATTTCAAAGGGCTGGTCAATGTATGATCATCAGGAATATCTTGATTAAAAATATTACTTTAGCAAAAACTATTATAAACAGAAAAAAATCCATTGAAGAACAAACTAAAAACGGAAGATTTCAGTTCGCACAAACTGTAAAGTTCAACAAAGGCTTAAAAGTTGCACGGAACTTTACAAAGCGCACACGTGCGTTCGTCCGCCGTTCGGATAGTTAAACGATTTCCTAGTGCGACGAGCAGAAACCATTAGTAAGGAGCAAACTTGACTGTTGGAAGACTAGAAGCGGATACTACTCCCAATGGACGTAATTCCATCGCCCTTCGGACTTATACTATAAATCTATAGGTACTACTATGTGTAATTGTACGAAATTGTGCTTTCTATATATTGAGTTCCTACACCATGGCGATCAGTTAAAATATTTTTTATTTTATGCGACAGTTTGCCACTATATATTTATTTTTATAAACCAATATAAAAAAATATATACGTGACGAATAGATAACCTCTCTTCCTTTGGGAAGACGGTTAGAAAAGGATTTTGGTTATAAAAAAAATCAATGATTATGTCCTAAAATGTATGCCCGTACCTATTTAAATGTCAATACTATTTTCACATAAATACAAATAATGAATTTGTGGGCCTGCTAAGACTTAAGAAAGCATGTTAAAACATTCCCAGTTAAATTTATATTAAGTGAGTGTGTAATTACAATGAATACTGTGTCCAATAACCTGGACCTAAAATCTTCTTTGATGTAGGTTTTTTTATTTTTCTTCATATAAAGTTACCGTACAAACATTTCTTACAAACCATAATTATGTAATGTCTAACTTATAGCAAACTAAATGTGCCTGAGTTTTGCACCCGCGCTTAAAAATATGTAATATACAAATCATATGATATCTTTATTTAGTTTATTTTGTGGTAATTTAATATAATTCATTTTAATATAAATATATTATAATATTGTAAAGTTCCATCCGAATCTGATTTTTAATTTTTGCATGAAAGAGTAAAAAATATCCATCTGACCAAACTCTTGGTTTTATAATACTGCTAAGATTATTTATAAGTTTAAATCTGAAAGAATATGTAGAAGTAAACCGGTACACATGTAAAGCCTCCCAACAAAGATTTGGCAAGCATGTTTTTTTAAAACGGCGCATACAATCACACACACGGTTCGCTACTTGCCGTCCAACAGAAACCATTAGCAGCGAGCAAACTCAGCCGTCCATAGACTATAGAGGCGGATACCCCCTCAGGGGACGTAATAGCGTTGGACTTGCGACGGAAGTTGGTCTACGCTGAATTTGTGTTTTATGCGTTCACTTTTATTACTACCTGAGATTTTCTATCGTATCCGGAGTGCAGTCCAGAGTAAGTAATTACACAATGTGTCGTATATTATGAAGTTTATTTCGTTGTTGCTTGTCCCGTAAACGCGTTATGTTCACAAATAATTAAAGCAGTATCGTGAAATATCTTTTCGCGCTCCTTTTTATCGTAGGTACTCCTAATACGTGCCATCAAGGAAAAAAAATAGTGGAACTCCGGGAGTGCCTACAAAAGTGAAAAAATGAAAAACAATGCTAGGAGGTATATCTGTATATATGTTTTATATACATAGTGTACATATAGTTCATGGAAAGCGTTCGGTGACGATGACGTGAATTCCATGATTTTTAATCAACTTCAAAAAGGAGTCAAAAATCCTAACAGTAATAATTGCTTATTTTCTTTTATTTATGCATAACTTACCACTGTTCATCTATATAAAACTAAACGTCTTTTAAATTTAGCAGCGATACCAGCACAAATGGTACTCGAGTCATCACGAAAGCAAACGAAAATGCGTAACATTCCAGCACTCACGTTGTAAGGACCTTTTTCCTGTCACACGTGTTTAAATCCGTATATACTTTACACCAGCACGCGTATAACTCGTATTCTATCATTTCATACGTTTGCGTATAGGACACGCGTGCGAACGTTAGCCTGTGTCACATGAAAAAGGCCCTAAGACACACCTAATTTTATCACGCTTGTCAACAGCAATCAAATACTTTTCGGTACAACACAACCCCATTGTATTACACCTACTTTACAAAATTATAAGAAATAATAATCCTTACTCTAGTGATGTACATTGCACCTAATACCAATTCTTCTCTGAGAATTATCACCATACGTCTATATTATCCGTGACATCAACTGAAACGTAAAGTCATCGCAAAAGCAAAAGTATCACAATCAATCCCTTAACCTGTTGAGAGAGGCCTTGTTACTAGTCACCACGTAGGCGCGACTCGTCATCCAGAGCACTCGAGCATGGGTCGCGCTAACAATGCGCCCGCCCTCTGACCCGCGCGACGCTTTGTCGTACAGCTATACATATAAATAGAACTGCCGGCTTATGTTCATAAATGAAAACAGTCAAGACGGCACGGTGTATTATTCTAATGATGTTCTACGTTCTGTGTTAATTAAAAATGACTTTTTACATACAAACTGAGGTGATGTTAATGTGCTTTGCATGCGTAAGTTATCACGCGGTCATACTAAGCATCTTTATAATTAAAGTACATAAAATATTTATGTACAGACCATTATTTTTTACGTATTAACAAAGAAAACTCGTAATTCAGTAATTTCAAAATTACATTTCTTTTTTTTTCTTCATTAAATTAGTTGGTTTGTTTTTTCGGTTGTCACGTCCATTTTCTTACCGCATTCGTACATCGAGGTTTCAAAGTTCATCAAGAAAGCAAGCTTCACATTCACAGCAAGTTGAAAGAACTTCATTCATATGGAGAACTTTAGCATGGGTCTCGTTAACAATGTTCCCCGCTCTGACCCGTATGACGCTTTGTCGCCTAAACGTTATGTATTCTCAAGCATAGATCGACTAAGAACCGCAAATTTGGTTCAATTCACGTATTATCCGAAATGATGAAAGGACTTTAGTAGAATATAAACAAGCAAAGCGTGATATGAATGATGATAGTTAATACAGTGACGAAAGCGACTAGTGATATGAATTTTGACTCCTGATGTCTTCTACTTGTAGGTCCAAGGTTCAAAACTAAGATCTGTAATTCTTCCAAACTGCACGCATGTTATCAATTATAATAATTATAAGATGTTTTTGCGTTTAAGAAAAACTTAACCGTCCATGGACATCTGTATTCTGCTTCATATAGAACAAGGGTTACATCTGAAGTCACAATTGCGGTGTTTCTCACGAAGACGGAGAAGGTCGCCTCATACGTAAGTGTGCTGACAACCACACTCTTCCACCGGAACACAAGAATTGCTTCACGCTAGTATTAGGTGTAGCGGTTCCACGTCCCTAGTTAAACTTACCTGATTCTATCACCTTGTAAACTCCTACTTATAAAGAACCTAAAAATAAGCGTAAATAATTATTATAATGAAGGATAAGTTACATACCTATTTTAAATGATTATAACTTTTTATGTACTAAAAATATTTTATAAGCATTGTCGTGGTGGAATGAATGTAGTACCAAACACTTTACAAATAATTTTGCGACTTATTTACCAAAGACTTTAAGGCGACATAATGAGGGCCTTTGTACCTGTTTATTTCGGTGGGATTTCGTTGTATACAAACCTTTTATCTAGAAGACAAAACGTGTTTTTATATAATATATTTTCACGATATATGTCTCGGTATTTAGCAAAAGTACTATGGTTTCAATCAAAATGTTTTTTAAACGTAGAAGTAGCAAACGAACGCGCAGTCGATCTAATGGTAATTGGCTACTGTCTTGTCAAGTTTCAATGGTGGAGAGTCTTACCAAATATTGGCCGCAGATTCATTGCCATCACTAAGAATTAATTTGGAACGTCTGGCAAAATATGTCTTTAACTTTTAAACCAGAACACAGCAAGTGCTGCTATGTTAGGCAGAAAATAAGTGTGGCATTATTGCCTTCGTGATCCAACTACGAAGCGTTCTACCACCATCAAAATTAATCTTCCAATACGTAACTATCAATTTCGGTCTCTTATATTGGGAGTTCAGGGTTAAAAAACCAAGACCGCACCTCCGCTTCTTCGATGTTATGTGCTTATTACATATTTCGAGAATTCGCTAAAAAACTGTCAATGGGCTCACTCCAACTAACGACTGACGGTTTTTTCAAATGTTTTATCAGAAGTGAAAACTTCTTATCTTCACAAGTATTGTTTTTGGTTTTTAGAAACATTTTTAGGTAGTGTTATCGTTAGAAGTACTTCTTATTCCAAAAGGATATACATTTATAACTTTTTAATATGTAGCTGTTATAGCACATCTATATGTATAATCGTAATGTATCTAGGCACAATAATAATGTGATCAAAACTTTTTCCCGAAGTGACTAAGATGCCTAGCGATTTTTTCACAATCCAAAGTTTTTAAAGGTGTGTTATGGCCAATCCGTACTTGGCTAGGTAGACTATGATTTCCTATAATATTTCTTTTAAAAAGGGGAGAACCGTGCCCACGATTTAAAAAATATCATTTAAATGTTGATTTGAATAAGTCAAAACCCACGTTCCGAGAGCGGTAAACAAAACATTTTAAGATGGTTGAATTGAAGGTGGATAACACGCTCTTTTATCGTTTAATAAAAGTGACATGTTTTCTCGTTAGCCTGCATTTCAAAGCAATTCAATCCAGTTTAAATTACTATAATATTAGTGATTTTATATTCGATTTATGACACTTTTGATAAATATTCTCTCAAAAATTAAAGTAACTAATAACCTGCCGACAATAATAACGGTTGACAAATTGACAATAATATTAACTTATATTACAATCATTATGTGTGAATTTATTCATATCATAAAGATATATAAGTCTTATTTATAAGCACTTATGAACCTGTGTTTATATCTTTACAGAAATCTCTACAATGCTTCGCCGAATTATGGAATTGAGTATCATGTCTATCCACTTACCGCGTATCTCATGTTTAAAGGCCAAGCGATACAATTCGAGGTAAGGTCGAAACTTTCTTGTTTCCCTCGTTAAGCCGCAACTCGGGAAAAAAGCAATATCGCTTATTTCAACGTGTGTACTATCATATTGCAATAAGACGCAGAATTGTATGGCGATATTAAAGGGGATGTAGCGAAATGTACCTTTGAATCTCTACCAAGTCCTCCACGACGTGCTCGAGCAAAGCCATCATCTCAAAAATTACATTTCTCAAGTTTTCGAGGAGATTCCACAAAGGCGGTTGGATATATTTTTCGTCGTAAATCTCGAGCGGTCCACGTAACCTCACTATGAATATTTCTAAGTAGCTCATGCAACATTACACATTTGCTTTCAATTTGATACACGATGACCCGCTTTAAGTTATTTATTTTATGTGATTTCCAGTAAAAAAAATATAACCATTTCTCGTCAAACGTGTCGCCGCAAAGCCGCAATGTATTCCACGAAATTTCTTGCTTATTTCAACTTTAAACAAAGTCATCGCGTAAAACAACTTTATACGGAGCGTCGTAGCAAAAAAGCAGTTTTGCAAAAAATTGACAAAAGCTGGTGGAAAATCTTTGTCATCTTTATGCACAGAATATACAAAAGCTTGTTTGGTTGACACACTTTTCCCAAAAAGAATCACTCCAACTGTGGCCATTCCGATTTAAACTGAATCTCTTCAAAAATACCTTTCAATGTAGAGTGATTTCGAATATACCGGAAAAAAATACTCTCACTCAAACAGCTTGAAAGGCATTTCATTATTTTGTTATTATACTTTTATATCACAGATTGAACAAACCAGCGTGCAGTCTATAATGTTACTGCGTTAGATGCCCAATGCATCCATGAAAAAAATAAAAAAGGACAGGAGTAAACTTGAAAATTGTTCCATTACTTTCATTGATTACTGAAGTGAAATTCTTTATGTAAAGATGGATTACTTATCATACACTCTTAAAACCAAATCAGCTTTACATTGACACCTCATGTTAGAAATGTGGAAGTCATAATCTGGTATTCTGACTGACGAGGTGATATCACGAATTTGAACATGACGCCGACACGCTCAAACGACAAAAGATTCTATCACCTTTAGAATCGGAACATTGTGCCAAAAATTGTCACGAGCGGTTCATCGTACTTTAATTTAAGTATGTTTACATAGCAGCTATAAAAGTACTTTTTACGATTTAATAGATAAAGTGGAAAACGCCGAAAAATTTCGACATTTTGTATGGAGACCTCTATACTCATGACTTCTTTCTACGTTTCAGTGTTGCTTGTTATATCGGCCATATTGTAATAAATGTACTCACTTTGTAATAAATCTAGTGTTTATCTAGTACGGTTCCAGAGATACTCTGTGAAACACGAGCAGACAGTAGTCTTAGACGTCGTCAACCCATTATTGTCCCACTGCTGGGCAAGGGTCTTCTCTCAGAATGCCCTCTCATTCTTGTCTCAGAATGTCTTCTCTCAGTTTTAGGCCATAGTCCACCGCGCTGGCCAAGTGCGAATTGGTAGACAAAGTCTCAGTAATAGGGTTCTATTTTTGGCATGGAATCCTAAAAAGCAACACACTTAAATAGCTTGAGCGAATAACGGCATACTACAATAGCGTTGAGTTTTATGGCAGTTTATGATTTTAGGTCCGCTTTATCCGCACTTTATCACCTGAACAACTGCACCGCTTAAATAAAAAGTCACGTTAAATATTTTAAAGCCGTATAACAATTTTCATACAGCAACGCATCTGCTGAAGATAAAATATATTTATTTTATAGCGTGAAAATTGAAATAATTTCATTTGTTGTCAAAATAAAATACACTTTACGTTTAAACACGTGTTTTATTTTTATTTGAGTTATAATGTAAATTTTGTTATTGAAAGTTTCTTACGTAAATTCCCAGTTACGATACTATAACGTATATATTAGTGTTAATAATTTTATCCCTTCAAACTTGAGATTCCGGTTTGAATCCAAGACCTACCTGTATGTAACTTTTACATATCATGTACATTGGAAATGCATTGTTACTTTAAAAAAAAAAACAAGAAAATCTCTATAATGTTTTCGATAGTAAGGAGTGATGAAACTGCACCTAATCAGAATGGTAAGCATTCTGATTATACATATGTAACCTAAAATTTTATTCATTTTGAGTATTAAAAAGGGTAACAGATGATATAAATTCGGTTACGTTAATGGTACGATGGAATTTTAAGTTTGATAGATATGAAGTTCTAAAACGAAGACTGTTTAATACGCATCATATTTTTGTCATTCATATCCAAACGTACAGTTGGGTTCTGGGCGGGTAAGCATTTTACCTCTCGGTGAGCTTATTGGAAATTTTCCGATAATTCATTACCGCCATGATAAATGTTCCGCTCCGTATAGCCATTGAAATCGAGCCCTTTTTACTTCAACGGTGATACGCAAAAACGGGGTAAAAGGGACGAGAGTAGGCAAGCGGATGATATATTAATCAATCCAGGGACGTCGCCGCGTCGACGTCGGATACGTATTGAAGTGTTCGAGTGATATGTATGGCGTGTCACGACAATGATACATAGCGTTTTGGCTTATTGTATTATACGGTGGAATTGCTGTAAATGTGACCGGCGAAACACTAGGGCTTCATATATCGAGCGAGGGTTGTCACAAATCATTGAAGAGACGTGTAAATAAGTTATAAAGTATTTTGTTACGTAGCTGACTGCTGTTAGCATTCAAGGTTTAAAATCAATTCTTAATAGAATATATTACGGTTATTAAGTCTAAAACAAACATGATAATTGTAGGTTCATAAAATACTTCGCTTGTTCGGTTATAAATCAAAACTCAAACGAGAAAAGTAAATCGCAGTTAGAAGTACGAACCAGCTCTGAAGCTACAAATATTCCCCACAATATTCCACAGTTCATTAACAATTCACTCATTGAAACCAGAGGTAGGTATACATTGAAAAGAAAGTTCAACCTGGCTGAAACTTCCCGGAGCGTGTACTGCCTGTGTATAGGTATAGTGCCTTAACAATTGAAGTGTTGAAATTGGGCTAAACCAATGCGGTGGCGGCAGTATGCGGGTATAAATAAATCAGCGAATCAGTGCGCAATGCACAAAACTGCACCGCGGACGAATAGCGTCTAAAACATGGACAACTGCATGACACGACACTCATAACTAACGACAATAACGTTTCAGCAACAAATCATTAAATGTACCTTCTATATAATGAAAGTCCTCGCTGTTTTTCAGATTGCCAAAAAAATTACTACCAGGGAATGCTCATAGAATTAAGTCCACCTTTTTGTCTATACAGTATTGTTTCTTTTTAAGATTGAAGAAAAACGAGCATGCTGTCCACCTGATGATAAATGGGTACTGCCACCCATGGAACATCTTTAAGCAACTTCCTACAAAACAGCAGTTCTATCTAAAGTCAATCACAGATGCGATGCTCCTCCCGAGGACTAAGATGGTCGCCTCATAAAAGTCATGGAAATGAGCCGGCAACCTCTAAGTCAGAAGAAATAAATAGTCCAACAGCATCAGCTTTAATATTTCTTATGTTTTGGGTGTCGTAGGTAAAACATCTAAATAAATAAATTAAACCTGAAACCGAGTATAGAGAATTACCTATTTACGATAACCTTAATGACGCTCATACCGGCAAATGCCTCTAAACAAGATTAAGAGTAAAATATTTGTTAATTAGTATTTTTGACTTATATGAATCAAATAATAAATGTATATGTATATCTTTCAAATATGTATCTTTCCACAAGGTGATAAAAATGATGATTCACTGAATAAACTACTCACGTCTAGTGTGGGCGCAGTGTCCTCTGGCTACAAATACAATTGTTTCTCATTTTCTATAAACATTTGACCACTTCATTCATTAATTCTAAAGAAACCTTAATCCCAACAACTTGTCAGTGAGAGATGAGACTAATAAATAATAGGCATAAATCATAATACATTTAAGTGTTTAATTACTTAATTGCTAGAACATTAAGTGTCACCGAAACCCAACAAGCGTATGCCTTTAAGTGGATGAACACATTCACTAGCACTTGACGTCTCTTTGTTAGACGATGCAGTAACGTCTCATGAATCATTTAAAACCTATTTAACACGTAAAACGTTCACGTTACGTATAATAACATAAACTCTGAAAGCATCTACCATAACTCCGGCGAGCCTCGTAAAATTGTTAGTTTGGTTTATATGTATATGTTGGGAAGTTGCGGCCGGCGATCATTTTGCTGAATTATAAAAAAATCTACGAGATCTTTAAATGATTATGAAATACACCGAAGCGTGGTTTGATTACATTACGAAATATTAGCGAACAGTTAAATCGTGGTTACGAAAGATTGTAATAAAAACAGTTTCGATTACAGAGCTGGCGTTTGCGATTGCGAGCGCGCGATTTGCCCGGAGGCCGGACGCAGATAGCCCATTCTGATAACTTTCAAACTAAGGCTATTCTTTCAACAATTGCAAAGCTGTATGACCTTCCGTTTCTTCGCAACTCTTAAGTATTCACCTCTCACAGAGGTGCGTCTATCCAGCTTTTATTTGAATATTCAACAAAAGCAGATGCTGTGTATCTATAAATTTTGAATTTACTCAAGAAGAATCAAGTTGAAGCAAGTCAAATTTCAACGTACAATTTGTAACTATATCTATCTACTAGCGTTCTCCGTAAAATGAAACTAATAGGAGCCCCGGTGCTTTCAAAATTATCCTTCGTTTAACGTAAAATTGCAGTCAAACGTTAACAGACATAATTTTGTAATAAAACATCTGAACGGCAAATGGCTCGGACTTGATAAAGGTAGGCATTAAATTTGAGTTTCTGGTGATCGAATTCAAATGGGTTAGAATAACCGCCACGCCGCTGCCTACTGAGTCAATACCGCATATCTCATGTAAATATGTCGAACCCAGAGTGAAATTTATGGGTGACTGAACCTTGGGACGCTGTGCCATAATTCATCGCTTGTGGTTACCCATTTCTGACGGAAAGAAGCGGTATCATAGCTGAAAACTAGCATAACAAAGGCGTCTCATAAATCATTATTATGGATATCGTCACTCAATGTCAGTCATAACTGCACTATCTGGAAACGACTTCAAACGATGAATAAATCCACACGGTCATATCTGTAAATGTTAACGGTCAGTGGATACAACATTATTACCTGAAAAATACTCAACTGTAATATATCTGTCGAGATACACCTTAATGAGGAGTGATTGAACACGTCCGTGAAAATGTGAAGTAACGCGGTGAGACGAGTGGACTATGAAACACGATTAAAATATTAAGCTTCTAACAAGATTGGCTCAGCATCGTCCGTGTCGAATTCTTCCCTTGACCCATAAAAATTTTAATAAAAATATGAAAGTTTTATTTTTACGATATTCCCTCAACGCGATGTCGTTGGATATAAAAATTTCTTATGCATTAACATCAATCTGTCAGTTCTATTTTAGACTAGACACTTTAAAAATTACCTATTTAATTTAGACTTTACAAAACTGGAACTATATTATCAAGAATATTTAACAATAGTTAAGTATGACGACAATTTTATAACGACTGTGGAAAATTTAATACAAACAATCATCTAATTGTCAAGAACATTCAAAATCACAAATATTATTTTAGATGTAATAGAATCGACGGTCATAACACTATATTTCTTATTCATCAAACATTTATGATATCATGAGCGGTTTGCGATACACGCAAGTAACGTTGAAACCCACCAAAATATCAATATGATTACGTCAAATCACCGAAAATAAAATACGGTACCGTTCTAGAATATAAGTATGATCACCATCGACGTAATTCTGTCAACGGGCACACAATTAGACACGAGTGATGTGCCGTCATACTCTAGAAACTTTCGACAACAGATACTTTTGATGGGATTACCGGATCTGCTTTGTTAGATCCGCGTTATGGAGTGGTCACCAAGCTGTCGCGCAGTGGGTTCCGGGTTTGATCCCCGGCTAGACAGACATCTGAATGATGAATTTAAGTTTCTGTTCTGGGTCTGTGTGTGTGTATTCGTATATCCATGGTACCCACGATACAGAAAAAAATCCTAGTGTGGATTTATAAGTGTAGAAAGCGGTACACAATAACAATGTAATATTTGAAAATGACGCTTGACGCTTTTTCTTTTCTACACTCCTATGAGTGTAGAAAAGAAAAAGCGCGAAAATCCTAGTGTGGGGCTATCCCCACACTAGGATTTTCTCCTGTATTGTGGGTGCCATGGACACAAAGACGAATACACAAACACCCAGACCCAGATTAGAAATCTAAACTCATCATTCAGATGTCTGTCTGGCCGGGAATCGACCCGGGACCCACTGCGCGTTAGATCGGTATGGTGACCACTGTGCCACGCGGGTCGCTAGAAGGACAGATAACCGATGGGGAAGAAAAGTCCTCGAGTGGCGACCACGTTTAGGCAAAAGGAGTACAGGTCGCCCC
>DWNE01006635.1:0-12906 GCA_018249875.1 Cecropterus toxeus
CACAGCTACACGCCGTCGCCCGCGCACACGCCCTACAGCCACCACTCGTCGCCCGCGCCGGCGCCGCGCACGCCCACCTACAGCGAGCCGCACCACTTCGCGCCGCAGGTACGCTGACGTGACAAATCTGTCGCTATACACTAACATGGCTTAACGGGGAAGAAGTTAATTTTAGTTGACCTATGACGTGACAATCTCGGTCCTCACGATTGGCAACGCATCATCGCTTTCGGTGCAACCCCTGTTTTAAATGAAATTGATTACAGATGTCCGTGAGCAGTCACCATTAGTTTCCACTATCATATCATTTACATAATCAGGTGTATAATATAGATACAGAAATTTAATATCAAATTTATATCAGATCAAGTTAAGCACAATACAGGTGATGGATCAAAGCTACAAATAGTTGCTATGCCAATGGTCACACTGACATATTACTAATTTTACACCTGACTTGTGTTCATATGTATTAATGATTTTTCGCAAAAAATGCTGCAGATTATTTTGTTCTTACCTGCGGACCTGGATTTTGTCTTTTATCCATTTTTAATACTCACGGGGGAGAGGAAGTTGTATTATATAAAACCGACACTACACGATATGAACACAGCTGTGTAAATAAATTCAATAATGAAAAATGAATACAAAGAGCTATAAATAAATGGGAAGTTTGGTTCTGTCAGGGCGGCGGGTCGGGCGGCGGCGCGGGCGGCGCGTTCGGCGCGGAGCTGTCGAGCGAGATCGGCGCCGCCATCAGCTCGCCGGGGCCCGTGTCGCCCGGCATGGCCGCGCTCGACTTCGAGCCGCCGCGGGACGACGCCTCGCCCATGGGCTCCACCGACATGCACCCCGGCAGCAATAGCAACTCCTCGCTCTCCGACTATAATAAGGTGAGACGAACGTTCGCATGCGTACATACATGCAACATTCACTAAATGTAAATAAAATAAAATATTTTTCTTTGCGTTCTAAGCAATTCAGTAAAAACCGAGATTTATTATAATTAATTTCCCTCATTTTTTCAAATTTATTCCTAATTAATTCATATAGTACATATCTTACATCAAATAATTCCCCTTTTTTCAGTAAGTACTAATATAACAAGTTCCATACAATTTAGAATTGTATTATTTTTTTGTTTTATACAATACAATATATATTTAGGAAACGGTACTCAGATAAATCATTTTAGTGCCAACGAACTAAAGCTAAACTATAAAATTAGGACAATTGGCACATTTCATTAATTATTTATTAAAAAGGCTTATTTTATAGTGTATTGTGTTGTAAAGGAGGTTTCATGAGATATATCATGTTGTATTTCATCGTGTAGTTCGCCTGTATAAATTCGCGGGATAACAGTTAGCAAGTAGTAAAACAAACGAACACGTGGACCAACCAACGTTCCTTCCATTAGAAATAAGTAATCGGTATCTGTGACACAAGAATACATCGTTTCCGTCCCCCGCAGACGAACCCGGGCGGCGGCGAGCTGTCGCCGGCGGGCGCGGCGGGCGCGGTGGGCGGCGCGGCGTTCGGCGGCGCGCTGTACGACGAGGGCCGCCTGCCCTACCCGCCCTCCGACAAGCCCGACTACCACTACCCGCAGGACCAAGGTCACACGCACTCACTCACACGCTCACTTCTGAATACCTTTCAGATATTTCACATTATATTTTAGTATATTATCTGCTGACATTATATTAATTTTTAATTATAAAAGACGCACGTTATATCAAACCTGGATGAATCAAAATGAAATAAACTATAGTATAAATGAACTCATTATAACCCAACTAAATAATGTAATTTGTTTACCTACTTGTAATATAATTGACTGACCCTATCATCGTAATGGTTTCAGACATATTTTTGTACAAAAAAATCTTAGAAATGAAATTGATTAAATTACTTATGGAGTGCAGTAACTACTGTTATACCAAAAAATATAAAATATTTGAATAATTTACTCAGAATGATCAAAAGACATGAAAATACCTTCCCTGGTCTATCTATTTCTAGAGTAAATCAGTAGAGGATCTGAGTTTTAAATCGATATTCTAACAAAAATGAATATTAACTAATTGTATGTACAACGTTATCGTTTGCAGGCAATGGCGTGGCAGACAGTCCACGGTTAGACCAGTTACATCAACATCCATCCATGTACCCTAGCAATTTTAACAGGTGAGCACATTTTAGTTTTAGTTGCATATTTATTTATAGAAATTATTGTACAATGTTTTTATTCATTTGAATTATGTGTAACTTATACGAGTTTTAAACTAAATTTGATTTGAGATTAAGAACGAAAAATAAGCAATAATACCTATTTGACATTCACATAATATTGGATTAAATATCTGTTCTGGGTCTGGGTGTTTGAGTATTCGTCTTTGTGTGTCCATGACTCAGGACACAGGAGAAAATCCTAGTTTGGGGCTATGAGAGTAGAGAGTGAGTGTTAAAAATATGATTATAATAAGTTAATGTGATGGAACCATTTATTATTTTGTGTGGCTGTACATATTTCTGCCTGCCAGCAGTGTTAGCGCTGCTGTATTTGGATTTGAATGTCGTGGTAATGGAGGCATACTTACCCGACACTTCTTCGACGAGTATTAATATATGATTCTTATATTAGGATTCTCTGATCTGAGATCGATCACAGTATCAAAGCGTGGCAGTGGTTTCTTGTCATTAGGTGAAATGCATGTCACACTATTCCAACAAAATAAAAATATAGATGGAGAGAAAACAACTTTTGCTGGTTGTCATAATATAATGTGAAGCGCTCATATATTTTACGCTTTCTTTTTGAATCATTTATTATCTAATTCTTGCAAGTAGTGATGTTACACTAATATTATCGTGAAATTGATACATTTTAATATGTCACGGGTACTATAGGTAAAAAAAATTCAAAAAACGCATATCGTGGGTACCCGCAACATAATAAATAGTAGCGATGTGCCGGTTCGTATAAATATATATTAGCGGCTAGGAATATCTAGTATAGTCGGGCATGCCGTATAAATAGTGAGTGCACGGTGCGGTCGTGTTGCAGCATGTCCCCGCCGCGCGGCACGCCGCCCGGCGCCGGCGACGCGGCCTTCTCGCCGCTGCCCGCGCCCGCCTTCCGCGCGCAGGACCAGCTGCCGCCCGGTGAGCACGCACACGCACACACGCACACTGCCATACACACACACACGCACACACTGTCACAGACACACAAACACATGTAGACAAAGACCCGTCAGTCCGTGTATTCACACCATACAAACAAATATAAATATACACATTATAGACAACGCGCGTACGCAACACAGATTGATATACGTGATTTCAATAAATGATTTCTACACATATGTAACATCAGTAGTTTTCATAATAATTGGCACACATTTAGATTTTTTATATATTTTTAATACTTATTTACGTGATAATATTTGCTACGATATAATTCCTCTCAGTTGCCTGAATAAAAAACTAATGTTTTATAGTGGTAATACATTTATAGACATATAAATACTTTATATTTTATCTTTCAACAATAACAGAACTACACATGTTTCGTAAGTTTATCTAAGCATATAACTTACATTATTAATTGTGTTTTCACATATAAGTAAGATAAGGATAATTAAATACGTAAAAAATATAACTAATTGATGTGATCGCAGGCTCTCCCGGCGAGTACGGCAGCGGCGGCGGCACGCCAAAGCCGAAATCCCAGGACGTATCATCCAAGTCTCTCTCCGGGCTGGAGTCGCTGGTGGACCAGATCCCCTCGATCGCGGAGGGCCCCGCGGGGACCGGCGCGGGAGACGCGGCGGGGGCCCCCGCGCCGCCGGTCCCGCAGCTGCCAGAGTACGCGCCCGCGCTGTACCCCTCGTACGGGGCGTACGGTGGCGCCGCGTATGGGAACAACGGGTAAGACATCTTTATTTTTTATTTATTTCTATACTTTGTGGTAACTCATCAAATAGTCTGTCATCAAATTTATAGGTAAATTATGTATTATGAAATTTTTCCGCATATTTTTTTATTTATATAATGTGTGTTTTATGTTATTTAGTGTAGTACCTTATTGAATATCTTCGTTCAAAGAAGTATAACTTCAAAGTAACACGTAGCATTAAGAGTCTATTCGGTCAATTGGACCACGACATTCATCAGTGAGTTACGTGCTATTTTACCTTCAAAAGAAGTTTTTTTTTATATAGACTGAAGTAGCAAACAGCGTGCAGTCCACCTAATAGTAAGTGATCACTGCCGCCCATGGATATCTGTGAACAAATTCATATAAAACAGATGTTCTATTTGAAGTCGATCACATATGTGTTGCTACTCCCGAGGACTACGATGTTCGCCTTAAATACAAGTCACCCGGCAAGTGTAAGTTGAAAGCAGCACGCAGCATTCGAAGTGTATTCAGTTAGCGAGTAACGTGCACGTCTGCGTCCAGTTACGGCGGTCCGTTCGTGGGCTACGGCGGCGGCTGGGGCACGCAGCTGATGCGGCCGGCGCCGGGCTACCTGCCGGACTGGCAGTACGGGTACGCGCCGCCCGCCTACGCGCCCTACAACGCGCCCTACTACAACGGGTACGCCGGCCCGCCGCCCGCGCACCACCAGCAGGTACCCCCGCACGCACACTGACACACGCTACACACATACATATACACACACACACACGTACAACACGTATGATCACGTTAGATGTACGGTAGAACCAGTGTACTACAATTGTGTCACTGTCACCCTTATTCCTCGTGCGAAAGAGAGTGGATAGCGATTGTCTTACATATGAGACGACCATCCATATCATTCGTCTTAATCCTCAAAGATATTAAAATTGTATGTGGCTTTAGATTGAAGCATTGTTCTACTTGAAGTTGATTACAAATCATATTTCAATTTCAGATGCACCATTACCACGTTTATTTTAATATATATCAACATGTTTAGTTCAATCTTAAAAAAATACATCCCCGACCGAACTTAGACAGAACACCAATTTTATAATTTTATGAATAATAGATTTTATAGAAATCCATGGACAGCAGTTATAACTAAGTAAATGAATAACATTTAGTACTATAGTGTAGTATTCGAAATACTAAATTAAAATATATTGAATTTGATTCGATTCCAGATGTAGTTAACGTAATGTATGGTTGACAGTAATGCAATCGGTTGTGTGTGTCAGGCGCACTACCTGTCGGCGCCGCCGCTCATCGACCTGCACAAGAACGGCGAGCACAGCGGCGGCGTGCCCCCCGTGCCCTCCGTGCCCTCCGTGCCCTCCGTGGGCTTCGGCAGCTTCTGCTAGTGCCCTCACGCGAGACGACAAGAATCTCCCGCCCGCGAGCAGCGAGGCCTCGCTCGGAACCGCGGAGACGCCGCGGGAATGCGTAAATCCATTTCGTTCGTTCACGGGTGATCGTGGACGTGTGAGAAAAACGATTTTTAGTACGTTTCGTTTATTTATTTAGCGTACTGAGTACTTAATTTTCGTCGAAGTGATAGTTCGCGTCCTCCGGGACGGCTTCGGCCGGGCGCGGCGTCTCCGTAGAGTAAGTAGCGCAATTTGAAGCGAGCTCTCGAGCCGGTCGTCGGCCCGAACTGTACCGCGATCGTTAGTGATGTAATTTAATCCTTTCTCAAAACTGATGAGCTTAATTTGTAGGATTTATTTGTAAATATTGTATGTATTTATTTGTGTCCATCACACGGTTCTCGACTACCGCCACATCACAGCGGCCGGGCGGGCGCGGCCGTACATTCGGAATGTCTGTGATCTTGCGTCGCGCTGCCATACGTGCGCTCGTTAGCTGTTTAGGGCGGGACCTTTCGATTGCTGAGTTTCGGTGCGAAACGCTAACGTTCTTGAAGGGTTGTGCCACATATTTTTGATTATAAAAGTCTTGCCAATGAAGTGTTTCGCGTTCTAGTCACTTACTAATTCGTGTCGGCTAGTCAAATTTAAAAAGCGGGGCCGCGACCCGCCCCCCGGCCGCCGGCTATCTAAGTCACAAGAGCGGCCTATGAGATATATGTATACTTTTATTTAGACTTTAGTTACGTGTTACGTGGAGGTGGTCATGCTATTTACGATTCAAGTTAAGCATTTTTATACATAATTGTAATGTACTTATTTTTACTGTCGCAACTGGGCGGCCATTTTGTCGACGCGGTCGTTGACCCTCGCGCGTCAGCCGTAGATTTAATGTTAAGAATTTAAGGGCGTAATTTTTTGAGTCGCGACGTAAATCGATGAGTCGGACGCGAAGGCGGCGGCGGAGGGTCAGCAAGCGCGCAGTGTTGCCATGGACACCGTGCATTTTACTAAATGTTACCGAATCAGTTACATAGCTTCGGATCGCTAGTGACTAGCATAATTTTACATAATAATTATAAACTATATTTTATTAATCATGCGCCATCTTACTGTAAGGCTACTTGTTGTACGAGTGACTGGTTATACCCTATAGATTTAATTTAACGTTTTAATGCATAATGTTTACATAGGGTGCTGAAAGGGTTCACTGTTCCGTTGTTTAGACGCTCGCTTCACAGTAAGTTCTCGTATTTTTTGTAAGTCTTTTGTATGTTGTTGAAGTTTTTATTTCCATTTTTGATGGTATTTTAGGCGAAGGGTCGTTTAAAGTGTAGTTTTTTCGATTATTTCGGATTAGGGGTCCTATTATATTAGTCCGCATCAATTCTTTCGCGTGGGCCGAGATATCCCGCGGTGTACATTGACACCTCAACGATAGATCTTGTATAAAAACGTTTCGTCGGTAAATTATTTTCTTTGCACAAACAATCGAAGTAAAAAAATCTTAAATTTAAGGTGAAACGAAATAACATACGTAAGAAAGACATATACGTTAATGATAGGTTTACTCGAAAGAATTTATATATTATAGTGTTGGACGTGCCGTCGGATTGTGCTCAACTCACCTCGCCTCCAGCCTGTGCTCGTCTCAGCTCGCGGCAAGTCTCATCCAAACTGTCATAGGACATGTTTCTCACACGATATTTCTTTGCATATTTTCACTTATGAAAATTCAGCTTCCATAACTTTGTGCTCTTCAAACCAGTCGATGGAGTGAATTTTGTATTGTTCCTACGGAAAATATACACATATATAACACAACAAAGCGTGGTCATATTTGGCTAATCGTTTTGTATAATATATAATCGCAGTCTGAATACTTTAATAAAAGTGGAAAAAAGTAATGAAAACCATAAAAAAGTAAAAGACACTTGTGTTATATTTTTTCCATTGCTTTTTCTATGCTATTTTTACAAATTATTATTACTTTAGTACGAAAAATTTAACTTAAATTTGTTAAAAATAATACTGAAAATATCGTCTGGAAACTTGTCCTTTTACAGACAGTTGGTTGAGGCGATCAATCGGCCTGAGACAAGTACACGCGCTTCGTCGGCAAGCGCGCTCCGCGGTCATAGGAATAAAGAGACTCGATACGTAATTAGCGAACTATGTAGTTTTAAGCGAGGAGCGGAGGATGGCTTGTTTTGATATGGAGTGGTGTGTGCGAGTGAGAGGCTGTTGTGATATGTCTCGTGTGCTATGGTGCGGCGGAGTGACGCGTCTCTCTTTGTTTCTATGTCGGTGGCCCGGTGGCCCCGCCCCCGGTCCCGGACCGGACACGTCGACGCACGAGCTTACATTGACCCATACGTAATTCGACCGCTCGAGTAAAAGTTTTAACGCTGTTTTCGATCGCATATGATTTGAAGAGTTTAGAATGTTTTAATAGCCCGTTCGTTGTGAATAATGTTACCGTTATGTAGATGTTAGCTCGCCGTGCCGGCCGCGGCCCGCCGGGCCCGGTCCGCCGGCCCGCCGGGGCTCGCGGGGCGCATCGCTACTATTTCATGCGTCCTTATTTATTTTTCGTCATTCAGATGGGCAAATATGATGAGTTTTTAAAAAATAAAATCAACAGGGTATTTAAGATTGCTTAAGAATTATTATTTTATATTTATTATTATTGATTTGCGCGGGCGCTCCCCGCGGCCGCGCGTTACTGTACTGATATTGTTTGTTGACGTAACACTTGTTGCCGCCCGCCGCCGCCCGCAGGCCACGCCCGCCTCGCTGCCAACATCATTGCATTGTCCATTGACAAGAAGCGAAGTTATGCTGAAGTGCCAGGGACATCGCCTTTATATAGACATTAAAATTAAATAGAAGTACGCGATGTTAATGTAACAAATGTTGAGATTCGTGGAAATAGGCTCGTACAGACACTGTATGTAGAAATCTCATCATGATATTTCCGTGATCAGTCATGTGAAGATTATTCATCTGAATACTCGTGTAGAAGTGAGGTCCCCGAGTCCACAGTACGAGCTGCGGCAGGTCCGCGCGGCGAGGGCGGCGGGGCCGCGAGGCTCGCGGTCACATCTTTGCCTTTGTACATAATGAGTGCTTTATTACGCTTTTTTGATATTATATTTTTATTTAAATCTACAATTATACTAGTATTTCTATATTTTGCTTTTGTACTATAACGTGATGTGTTGTGAGCCGGCAGGTCCGCGGCGGTCGCTCGCGGGGGCTCGGACACCCCTCGGTTTTTAGATAGATAGATTCACTTACATTTTTTCATTGTTTCATATTTTTAAATCGTCTTATACGCAATCGTTCGGTGTTTGGACATACACTAGTAGATTAGGATGCATCACAGTAAACCGTTCGTTCAATGCTCACTTTTTCATCAGCTTTCTCGTAGATATATTTTACTTATAAAATTAGATATAGGGGCGTGTACGTGCGAGAGCAGATCGACGTGCGGGATGCGCGTTATAGCTCCCGAAGTTGGCAACGAGATGTGCAAAGTAGTTATCGGTCTACACTAACACTGTGTAACTATCAAGAACAGGCTAATAAAGAGGTGACTCCATGCCGCCTTCTAAGGCACTCGTTCATAATGTTCATGCCGTATTTCTTTAGATAAATATCTGTGTGGTTCAGTCGTCGCCGCGCCGCCGACGACGACGCAACCCCCACACCCTCGTGGACCTCGTGAACACCAACATTCATAAGCTGTGATCCGTTTTCTACCGTTTATAGAGGCCAGTTCGGAAAGCGATATAGGACAGTATTAGAAGCAATAATTACTACGTAAGCGCGAGTGTCGACCGCCGCCTCCCGCTGCCGCCTCGCGCTCGCCCGCTCTCCACACCAAATGGATCGTCTTCTATTTATAATACTTCTTTTCGCATAATAAACAGCCATAATTCCAGGATGGGACAGGACATAGCCGATGTAGTGTTACAAGTTTATTTGTGTTATAGTTACAATAAATGTAACAGTATAACGTCACTTATATCGTTACATTTTCTTTTTTTTTTTCTTTTAATGGCGTGAGAGAGCCGCAATCAGGCGGCGCGGGGCGACAGATCCATGGTATCCATTTTACTGGTTCGACGGCTCGCGGTCGTCGATCTTCACTAGGTCTAAGGGCCGGGCTGATTCGCGAAAGAGGAGTACTTAAAAACCGCGTCCCGCGACATGCGGGAAGCCCGAATTTCGCCTGAACGTCACCCGAGTGTTACTCTGGCGTCGCCCGAGTATCACGAGAGGGTCGCTGGGGTGACACCCGAGCGTCACCCGATCGTCGCCTGAGTGTCACCTGAGCTTCTCTCGAATGTCACCCGAGTGTCCTCCGAGCGACGTTCGAGTTCCCCGCGTGGCGCGCGCCGCCCGTAGCGTAGGTTAAGTCTGTATCAACGAGTTAGTTTTAGTATGCACTCGTGTACGAGTGTGTTCGTCAGCTCGACCGGTGTACGCATCGGGACGCTAGACAACTTGTACAGTATGTATATTTTTGTAAAATTCATTCTGACTTGTGGCAATATTATGAAAATTTAAAATTTATCCCTAACGATTAATACTTAGGACGATCGTTATGGACTTCATTTCCCCGGGATTCCCTGGTTCGTCGCCTAATGTCCCCTGTCGATTTTTAATATATAATAGATAAGTGAATGAACGTCGGATTCACGGAAGCCCTGGAGCCTCGGAGGCCCCAGCGAGTCGGTGCTCCGGGCTCCCTGCGTCCGACGTCGCCTTCGTCGTACGACTCGCCAACACTCGCTGCAGTCTGAAGTCGAGCGTGGCCCATCATGTACCGCGAGCGATGAACGATCGTTTTGCAACATTTAGATCCGCCGAGTAGTGACGAACAATGAAACGCCGCGCACGAATCCGTCGCCGTGCATCCTCCTTTCAATTTTCGGTTCGGGCTTAAAATACTTACAATCCGCGGTGAACGGACGAGCATCTAGTGACAACCCTATACATCCGAGTGGTGATTTAATAATTTAGTTGTAGTAGGTGATTTCTGTGCGTACGTTGGACGAGTCGATTCTCGATCTATATTTCGCCGACCGCTTTATATCGACAATTCAAAATTTTCGCTCGTTCGAGTAATTATAAAACATTTACATACCCAGCAAGGATAGACGAATAAGAACGAATACGAGTATGTAAATAACTCACTCGGAAGTATTCGGTACTCACCTTGATGCACAACCGCACACCGCGGGTTGTAGCCATTGTAGGTTCTTAATGCGAAACAGAGAACGGAGTTATATTTGTTATCGGCTTTTATGTACACGGCGGCGGCTCGTTCGCGAATATATCAATTGTTGCATTAGCTGGCAGCGGTCGGCGGGAACGTCTCAAATGAATCGGCGGGAATGTTAGATTGGCGCGGTGGCGTGGCGCGTGCCGCGACGCTCTTGGTTGTGAATTATTGTCGCTCGTCGCCCCGCCCCGCTCCCGCCCCGCCCCGCCCGCGCCCGCCGCCGCCCGCGCAGTGTCGGACGTATCGGAGCGACGTAAGTTATGCGGTCTCTAATTGAATAAAGCAATAAAGCTCGCGTTCCCTGCCTCGGAAGTCTGCACCCGTTCGACGTTTGTGACATGTCAGGATCGAATCGCTGGAAAATCATCTAGGTTACGGTCATAGTTGTGGTCTCAAAAGTATCGATGAGGTTAATATCTTAGGAGTTACCTTATATCGGTGACTGGATACGTGGTGAAAGCGTTCGGTGGTGACCGACAGAGTTCAGACAGGTGACGGAGTTCGAATCTAGCTCAATTTTATTGATACTTAATTAATTATTATAATTATTATTGTATTTTGTACTCGCTTGTTGTTAACAGTTATCTCGGACGAGATTCCTCGCCTTGGCTGGCTAAACTGTACTACAACGAAAATACTTTAGTTCCGTGTTACTTACCGTTACATTAGATTAATAATACTGAATAACTACTTAAATCAGTTTAATTACGAAGTGTTACAGCGACGACTATTAGTCTATTCTGGTTTACACGCTCTCAATTTATCGACTGCACATCTATCATGGTCATGCGCGAAGACGTTTCTCGTCCGGCATGAGGATGGCAGATGCACGTTGCTGCGAGCGGCGCGGCCGCGGCAGGTGCTCGCACATATCACGGCCCGCGCCGAGATGTAGATAGCGTTAAGTTTGAAGCTCACCTACTGTTTTACATTTTATTGGAATTAGTCAATTATTTTAGCGACACCCGCAGCCGCCCGCCGCGTCTCGCGATGCGCGTTATAAAGTACAATTTATCGAGATACCTTTATCTCTATTATTGATTAATGAATTGATTATATAGTACGTACACTGTTGTCACTGTTGAGCGATGTCGCATGTTCTCGCCTGAGGATCGGTTCGTGTCCGTTTATGATATGATATTTACGCTAGCGGTAACACAGTCGATATGTTTGTACAGTTTTTAACGATACTTCTCGTAGCGTACTAAGCAAAAAATATTTTAGTATATTGTAAGATCTAATCGAATTACATTTTAGTGTAATATAATAAAGTACTCGAGGTTTTTCAAAAGTTTCTTTTAACTTTGTATGGTCCTTTGTGATTTTTTATTTGAATATAAAGTATTGAATGTCTCATCTGAAACTGACTCCGTGGAATGTAATTAGAAATTAAACAGGAAGATTTTAAAATAATGAAATACATCATTAATAATATTTAAGTAATGTATTATAAAATAGGAATAAGGTAAAAAGTTATTAACATTGTATGGAAAAATTGTGACAAAATTATAGTCATTTGTAATATTAAAGTGATGTTTTATTCTACTCCTATGTGCCCACGATTGATCCTTAATATCTACGCCGTTTTTATCCCAAGATATCTATTAAACCTAGGTTGCCATAACCGCTAAAATACTAAAAATAAAATGAAAGTAATATTCGATTATAAAAAATGTGCTCCACATTCATTGCTACACTTCATAAACAAATTATTTTTTGCTATTAGTCCGATCTTTGATTCGATTCGATTTGATAAATATATGATACTGAGTTCAAACGTTGAACTAATTGGCTAGTTGACATGTACCACAATAAATTGTTCAAAAGTTTATTTATTATTTGCATATTAATTCAAAAGGCTTTATACTTGTATGTTAACCTTGTCATTAAAGAAATTTATCTTAATTACTTTTTACTGCTATTACTCATTTAGCTGATTTACCCCAAAACGCTGTCTGCTGTACTTGTGACATCATATAATGCGAGGACAATTTAGTGTCATTGTCATGCTGTCTACGACATTTCTATTAATAAAATCAATGAGGGGCTTTGAAAAACTAGAATGCACAAATGTTCCGAAAATTAACAAGGTAATAATCTGTCTTTTTTATATCTAAACCTAACGATAAGGCAGACGGGCTGATGATAAGTAGTCACCGTCGCCTATGTACATTTGCAACACCAGGGGCGTCACCAATGCATCGCCGGCTTTGAAGGAGAACTCTTTTCACACCTTTTTTGAAGAGCCCCATGTCATAGCGCACCGGGAA
>DWNE01006636.1:0-12906 GCA_018249875.1 Cecropterus toxeus
ACGATCCACGATCCACGCTCCGCGATCCTGGATCGCGGATCGCGGGATCGATGGATCGTCCGGTGTGGACCCGGCTAATGATAAAAAATAAACGACGTGAAGAATTAATTTTGTATGTTTCTAATTATAAAGACAAATTTCAACTCAAAGTAACTTATACGATGTAATGCGATGATATAAGAGGTAGGTAATAAATATCAAAGTATTGCTCTTAATATTTTTTTAAACTTCACTAGTATTTTCTCATTATTATCAACTTCAAAAAATCTTTTCAGAAAGCCTTATTTCTAAAAGTGCCAAATTAAAAGGGCATATTTCTAGAAGTGACAAATCAAAAGGTCGTATTTCTGACTTGTCCGATAAATAAGCCGTATTTCTGAACTATTTTTTTTTATGTTTTTTTTTATTTTTTTATTCATATGTTATTGTAGTCTCAATCTTCACAAATAACTAACATTAATTAAATTTTAGCATTTTCAAAATAGAAACTAGATGTTTTTTATGTTTTTGTAAAGTCTGTTTATCATAGAAATACGACCTTTTGAACAGATGCTCCTTAACTACATGTATTTGTTCGGTTTTTAGACGACGACAACATAATTAAAGAAGAATTATTGATTTCAAGAATTGAAGTAAACTGGAAATAACATCGAAAGGTATTGAATATGAACTTAATATCCGAATATTTTGAGAAACATAATCTTATGGGGGATAAACTCGTTGCCCTCTGAACTGATGGTCCCCTGGCAATGTTGGGATCACGTTCGGGGCTGGCGACGTTAGTAAAAAAGAAAAATCATAAGGTAATAACATCGCACATCGCGAGGCGTTAAGCTTCTAAGGCTCTTTCTGAATGCCTTAATTATATAATGAAAATGTCCATTAAAGTTGTAAATGCTATTAAAAGCAGCGCCTTAAATACACGGCCATTAAAAAAATTATCCACTGAAATGGAACCAGACCACGAGGCACTTCTCTTTCACACAGAAGTTCGATGGCTATCAAAAGGTAATATGTTAGGAAAATAATATGAGCTGAGAGCAGAGGTTGAGATTTTTCTGGTTAAGAAAAAATGAATAATTTGTTAAATCAGTTTATTTATTCGGCATGTCAAAAGAATTTGGCTTATCTTAGGAGTATTTTCACACGCTTAAATAAATAAATAAATGAAATATACAACAGCAAGGTTGTGGAAACAAATAATTAGAAAACGTTGCAAAGATAATCATTTTTGAAAAAGTTTTTGAGTTATTAGGGAGTCAAAAGTGGCTCCAAATCGTTTGTGTAACATTACACACGGTGCCAGTTCAGTTAGCTAGAACTTGGCTTGACGTGCCACCGCATGTATAAATATGGGAAAAAAATTGTAGTAGGATGTAAGGAATTAATATTCATATTTATCGTAAATTAAATAGTATAAAAACATTTGTAGAAATTAACATATTCTATTTCTTATTTCCAAGAAACAGTTACAATCTGGCAAATCTACAGCTTTTTTTTATCCAGCCACAATGCCATCAGAAGCCATATTTACTGCCAATCTAGTAAATAATGTGGACAAACTGTTTTACCTTATTAACAGCAACACACACACAGCGGATAGGGAGACCAACACACAAGTACCTACTCAACAAATATGAGGCCTGCCTCATATTTGTTGAGTTGAAAAAAAAATAAGTATGTGTTCCCTGGAACACATACTTTTTTTTTTCAAAAATGAGGAATTTCTACTTCTGCAAAATATATTGGAAGTAGGTGCACTGCTCCCTCTCAGGATGTGTGGATATGAAGCATGAATGATATTGAGAGGTTGTGAAATAACTTAGTAAGAACCCACAAAATTGGATATCTTTCCACAAGAAGGCTGCAAGGCCTTATTGAAAATATGTTTGGATGCGAGGATATAGTGGATCGAATGCAAATCCTTTATTAGGTCAAGCTGCTCTTAAAACTACAATTATTAGTAATTTAGCTTACATTGGGTACAAAGGGAATTGTGAGGCAGACAATAACACAATTGTTGATATTTTTTTTATAAATACAGTCTTTGGTAAATTCAAATTAACCCACTTTTTGACGATGATAAATGGAAAAGCAATAAAGGCAATTACACAAACTGCTTCTATACAATGATACAACTTAGCGATGTTACAGCGAAGGATTCTAACAATCTAAACTACTGTTTAAGTTAATCCATTATAGATTAATAGCGATTACTTTTAGGTCTGTCAACACTCCATTGCTGGATCAGATTCTATTAATGGATGTTAAATTTATCTTACAAACTGAAACTGTGTAAGTCGCAAGCCAGAGGAACAACTAGTCATGGTCTCACTCCATAGGCCATCCACTGAAGCCAATCACAAAGGAGGGTGCCAGATTATGTGCGTCTGGATGAAGCTGGTCACATCATTATTTCCAGTTCTACTCAGATACGCTGTGCCAAATATCATAAATACTCCTCAAGATACAGAGGGATAAGCTGTGAATCAGCCATGAATTACGCTCGCAATATACGAGGGCTGCAAGCCATAGACAGAGTTGTTAGTGCCAACGACCTGCGCTACGAGGATGCAAATAAGCAGGAAAACCCTGCCAGGGAGCCCGACAGAGATGAGCTAGCACAAGATAGAATTGAAACAGAGAGAGCTCGGTTGGAGCGGGAGTTTGCTAGCACAGGAAGAAATAAGAGTAACACAAGCTAGATTGCGCCAGAAAGAGCGCGAGCATGAGGAAGAGGCCGCCCACGCACTCTGTGAAAGAATTATAGGAAAAAAATTACGCCACATGGAAAGCTTTTGCAACAAATGTTATTGCACATTATCTTGATAAAAACAATGTCATAAGAGCACAAACAAGACATGAGATGATAGAACTGATATTGGTTCGGTATTTGCAACACCTAGCCACTGAGCGACGAGTGACGTTAGAGGATGTCATGAACATGAAAAATCATAATGATCCGAGAAGCGCTATGGTACAATCCTTGGACGCATCTTCGGAATATTGATCTATCGGGAAACGGGAATGGTCCCTGTCAAGAACACAAATTATACAGTGCTTCTCAGTGTTGGCAATGGCCTCTCTGGTAGTTACGCGGGACAATTATCGGGTCTGTATTTCGAAAGCCTGGCAGCACGTAGGAAGGTATATTACTGGCCCCAAAGTAGCACCACCATCCACGCCGCCTATACAAATCGACATTCCGCCGCTATCCTCGATAGCTATGCGCCTCGAGAAGTTATATTACAAATTATACCGACATATCAGGAAAGGGGAATGGCGAGTTTAGCTTTAGTAGCGTATATAGTCAAAGACTGTGTGAAAAATAACCTTATACAAAGTTAATATTTATACCGTAATTAAATATTTTTGACAACACGCAGTAGCGCATAAAAATACATTTTATTTTTTGGTCTAGAACTTGCCTGTGAAAAGGTACGCAGTCAGGTATACGTTTCGGTGTTGTAAAATAACAGTTTTTAAATCTTTAGTATGTTTCTCTTCGGAATTAAACGCATATCGTCTTTACGAAATGTCAGCGTCAACTGTCAGTTACCAATTACTGTCACTATATTCCGTTTACCCGGCTTAGCGTAATACTTTTCTTCGCCTCGTTGTGACAAGTATTTCGCGCTTTTAACTCCCTGACTTGCTTTGTAACTACATAATAACGACCCCCTGCTTCCACACGGACTTCGATTTCTTCTTATCACGCAACCCCGGCATTCGAATTTGGACCTTTGTTAAATTACCTCTCGATTTGGTTACTATGAAATTGTGCATTAACTGTGGTATCTGTTTGAATCGATTAGAGCGGCACTTGGCTTTAGAACTTGATACGAGGGTCATTACCCTTTTTTCTTTTTTCATGTTTTATAATGTACTTAATACCATAATCATATTTTTTTAACATATTTTCAAACTTTTGTAGATATCGGAAACCGACTGCGTCTGCGCAGCTTGTCGTTATCTTGCTTTGAGAACAATTAATGTGAATTTTTCTGAGGGAAGTGGAGCAAATACGACTCATGCTGCTATCGATCTGGACTGCAACGACAGAGTAATCCTGTAGTAAAAGCCCATCCAACATCTGCTCAACAAGCCATTGCAAGTATTGTATCAGATCGGATAACACCTCGTAAGGTAATTATTTTTATTTTAAACACACATAAAATAAACACTATAACACACAAATTAATACACTTAACAATGAAGTTAGTTAAGATAAATGTCAGAAGGAGTTTGAGTGACAACTCACAGCACCCACCTATTTATTTAATGTAGTGTGTCTTTGTTTTAATGCCATTTAAAATAAAAACAAGAGATTAAATTATCCACCACATATATAACTTATATCATATTATCACAACCTCACTATCAATTTTGAATAATGCTGTTACATAATTATAAAGGTAATGAAGTTTGCATTTTATTATTAAGTAGCGACTGCCCGCGACTTTGTCTGTGGCAATATTAGTTTTTTGACACAATTTTTTAGCCCTCAATAAATGGACTATTCAACACAAAAATAAACTTCTAACTATTAGTGTATTAGATTAGAGTGTTCAAACAAACTCTTCAGCTTTATATTATTAGTATAGATGAGGTTTAGCAGCAGTAGAGAATTCTATTTATTAATCATGACCAGAGGTTTATAAACAAATGATATTTAATAACAACTCTCTCAGGTGTCTATCTCTTCTCGCTTATGCCAGGCATGCTCGTTGAGAATGAAAAGGTTAGCATCTCGGCAGCAACAGAGGATAAATACATAAGAAATAGCGGAACAATTAAATGAAGATACAAATGTGGCGGATACTACTGCAAACCTAACCACAGAGCAGTCTGACCGTCTGCTGTGAAAGAGTCTCCTGCAGCGGAGGATTCTTACTTGCCAGCTACGAGGCACACACCTACAACTGCCAGCATTGGTGTAGTATTAAATAATTATAAACGAGCAGCCATTACGGCTAGACACTGGGTCTTTCCAGATTACACAAGTAATAGCCTACATAGAGTATCTGATTTTTTGCGCTCTCAAATATTAATTGACCATAAGTTTTATATACCATGCTATGCTCGTATATGTGACACACATTTAAGAAATAATTAATGGGGAACACTTTACGAATCAAGTGACAGCTATTCAACCTTCGATGGTGACCATGTAGCACATGTGTTCTCATTTTTAAATAAACAAAGTCCAGATTTTAATAATGTGGTGTCAATGGAGGATCCTTTATTCTTTTACTGGTTAGGTATGACAAAAGAAAACTTCCAAATAATATTACATGAAGTGCCCCAAGTTCAAATGACCAAAAATGGCATACTTGGGCTTTCCGGGTTGTTAACGAAATTAAGAACAGCTGACTCAGACGATAGAACCTCTAGTCTCATGTAAATACCTCGTCGTACATTAGAAGGTTTAATAAATAAAATCAGAGAACTATTAATGACACATTTTGTTCCAAATAATTTAGGAATAAACCACATTATACGAACCACGAAGAAAATATGTATGGCATCCAGGCGGAGGATACAGAACTAAGTGCTCTCTGAAGTGGTGGAGAGAGCACAAGACCATCTATCCTAACTTGTACAAGTTAACAACGACCAAGCTCAATGCGATGGCATCATCAGGTCCCTGCGAGAGTGTTTTCAGCTGCTGGGAATATTCTAAACGAAAGGAGAACTCGTTTAGGGGTTAGGAAACTGCAACAATTTGTTTTTTATAGCAAAATACTCTGTAAATACGTATAGGTTAGGTTTGGACACAGTTATGTAGGTTACAATTGTAAATATGTGTTGTCTAGTTTTGTAACGAGCGTGTAAATAGGGATTGATTAGGTATGTACATAAAATGAATTGAACACTTTTGAATGCGTCAGTTCAAGAAATGAATTTTTTTTTTCATTTAAACAAAAATATGCAATCTAAGAACTGACAGTTAAAGACCGCATTGTGTAGCCACGCTCTTAAAAATCATGAAGAGAAGTGTTTATTTGTCATTACAAAACGATACGCATTGTACACCCCATCATTCTGGCAAACCGACCTAGAAGAAGAACAGGCTGTTATTTAATAACAGATATTGAAACCTGTTATATCGTGTTTGCCCTGTCAAACCCAACTCTAGTAGTAGGCGGGACAATTATAGGGTTTGTTATTTGGTTTTCGTAAAGGCAAAAGCACTATGGATAATTTAAATATCCTTACACCGGATGTTCGTCTTGCTTTTTCTAAAAGTAAACACCTTGTGGGACGCTTTTTAGATGTTTCGGCTGCCTATGACACTGTCAATATTCCGGTACTCAGAGCAAAAATGCTAGAGCTGAGTGTTCCAGTGAGAACACTCAGCTCTAAACTATCACCTGACGGTAACGTTGGTGCTGCTGTTTGGATTCCAAGATTTAATGTTAACCTTATCCTTTAAATGCCCTCCTCTGACATGTGTTCACAGGTGAAGCTATTGCCTTATATGAGGCTCTGCTATTTGCTGAGTCTCACAATTGCTCGAAAGCAATTATTTTTACAGGCTGTAGAAGTTACTTACAAACAATTTGCAGTAAGCAATTTAAAATGAAAATTAAACTTCCTATTATTTTCAAAATTAAAGAGCTATTATTTAGTTGTAATTAAAAAGGTCTAGACATAGACAGATTGAACCGCTGTTCCATATGAAGTAACTTGCAGATGTCTATGGGCGGCAGTAACCATTTACCATCAGGTGGACTATATGCTTGTTTGCTACTTAAATCTTATACAATAATAAAAATAAAAAAATAAGTGAAAAAATCCCTCAGATTTTCCAGTGATATAATGAATTGAAGGCGGCCGAAAAGAAACATTTCCATGAGGACAACGGCGAATATTTTTTGATCAGGATAAAAGCCTTTTATCTAAATGTAAGAAGTGTATTGAAATAGAGGGAGAATATATTGGAAAATATTTTTTTATACATTTATATTAGCATTTTAACACCATAGGCTTAAATCTTTTCAGCCGCTCCTCGTATGATATAATTAAACATAACGCAACATAATAAGTAAAGATTCAAAGAATTTTATTCAGCGATTGTTCATGCTCTCGAAGAACTCTAATCTAGCCACAATAAAGAAACATCGCACTTCGGTTTTCGAATTGGTCATATTAGACGTTATTCTTCAAAAACTAATAAACCACACATCACACATCGTCGTTATCAAATGTATCGTAACAAATGTACTAAGTGATACAAAACAGAATTTTATTCAAGTAGACGCTAATGAAAACGAAAAAACAATTAACAACGAATATTGTAGAGATCTCAATTTTCATCGTAAGAGAAAATCTAAAGGTTTCATGACAAATACCAAAAGAGAGTGGACAAAAAATAAATGCAAGAAACTAAGATTAGAGGGGAAGCAGTTCTTGGGATATCGACGAGATAGCAACCAAGAAAAGTTTAAAGTTTTACATGACGTTATGAAGTCTGTGCGTGAAATAAGACCTCGCTACTCTTCTGAATTCTGTGCGAAGTCCAAACTTCGTGGATGTAATACCATAACAGAGACAGAAAGACAAGATATTTTTTCTATTGGTAACAAATTGACTGATCTCAGAGACAACATTATGTAGTTTCTAATGTTGAATGTGGAAATAGAAAACAAATAAAGAAGACAGACTCCGACTCCAGTCGAAATATTGGTAAGCAATCTTTTTTAAACACTGAGTCTCGAGGCCGTATTCAAGTAGGGGTATGTGGGGGGAAACTAGACAGCGGGTGAAATCAGATAGTTGCTATTTCATTACTCGGTGTATATTTGTCTCGTTCTAACTAGTGTCAAAATACGTCCGAACTCTTACTCAGTGCGGTTATAAATGGCGAAGGCGGTGACATCTCAGCGCGTGCGTTTATAAACGAAAATTGAAAACAAAAGTAAGTTATCTAATATTTTTGTTTTATTTAAGTGTTATAAATAAAGATGGCTGTGTGGTATCTTATACGGTTATATTTTGACAGAAGTAATACATATTTAACTTTTTAAAACGGGTAGTTATAGTTGCTATGCGTGTAGACATAACCTGTTATTTATTACAATTACAAACATGGTACTTGTGGGGTACAAACGGACGGGATGAGTTCGGCTATCCGGTTTTACCCCAATTGATCTTTATGTAGGTATTACAGCGTATGTTTTATTAATTCCCTTTTTAATTTTTTTTTACTAATTACAGGGTGCGAGCGTCAACATGCCACGAACATATGTGACAAAATCAAATAGACTGCAATGGTCGGAGTCAGACATGCTTTATGTTACTCAAAAATGCGTGTTCACTGGAAGATATGCTAGTTGAACATATCAAAACTATGGAATCGCGACTATTTGGATTGACCAAAACAGATCTACGACGTTTGGCATTCCAATTAGCTCAAAGAAATAATTTAAAACATCCTTTCAATAAACATGCTGGTCTTGCTGGATTAGATTGGTTTAGTGGATTTCTAAAGCGTCATACCGAGTTAGCATTCAGATCACCTGAGGCAACATCAGCAGCAAAGGCGATGGGCTTTAATAGTACTGTAGTGTCATCGTTTTTTAATCTTCTAGACTCACTCTTTATCAAGCATGCTTTTAAGCCTACAAGAATTTACAACATGGACGAGACTGGGCTGTCCTCGGTCTCAAAAAAAATTGGAAAAATTATATCAGTCAAAGGAAAAAGCAGGTAAGCGCTCTAGCTTTTTCTGAACGGGGACAATTTGTGACGGCGGTGCTTTGCTTATCTGCAGCTGGACATTATGTTCCACCTCTTATGATTTTTGCTCGAGTAAGAAAGAAGAGTGAGCTTTTGGATGGTGCACCACTCTAGGCACAGTGGCTGTGGGCCATCCGAGTGGTTGGATGCAACAACATATTTTCACTGAGTGGATGCGTCACTTTATAGGTCATGTAAAACCAAGCAAAGAAGAACCTGTGCTTCTTGTCTTAGATGGTCACGCTACTCACACCAAGAACCTAGAAGCTATTGAGTTAGCTCGCGCGCATGGTGTTATAATGCTCTGCTTGCCGTCTCACTGCACGCATCGGTTACAACCATTTGATGTAGGTTTTATGGGGCCTTTGAGCACGTTTTACTCGCAAGAAGTCCAATTATGGCTTCGAAATCATCCAGGGCGTGTTGTCACTCAATTTCAAATGGCATCTTTGTTTCGAACTGCTTATAATCGTGCCGCTACTAAGCAAAATGCAATTATGTCTGCTTTTACTAAAACCGGAATTTGCCCATTTAATCCGAATATTTTCACAAATATATATTTTGCACCAACACAAACCACTGAAATACCATATCAACCAACTACAAGTGAAACAGCTCAGGATCAATTGTCTCGAGAAAGAACTCCGTCTCCGAAAGCAGGAACATCCGCAGAAAACCAGTCATTTTCCCAATCTTCAAGCCTTGTATCTCTAAAGGATATTATGCCGATTCCTCACTTTAAAAAGAACTTGCGGCCATCAACACGCCGTGGAAAAACGGCGATTTTGACCGAATCGCCGTATAAAAATGGATTGACAGAAAAGGCTACACCCTTACCTAATAAAATAATTTTTAAAGGTAAGGGTATTGGTAAAAAGACTAAAAAAGAGAATTATCAGGAGGATTCGGAGTGTTTGGTCTGTGGTAAGAAATAAAGCCAAACTAAGTCCACAGATCAATGGTATTTTTGTGGTGAGTATTGGATCAATGGTACAGTAATCTAGGTAATAATTCAAAATCTAGGTATTGATTAAACAATCCGAATAAGGTATGACAAGAAAACAAGCAGTGACACGACCATCTATGAAAGGAAGAAAAAAAGAAAATGTCACATTTTCTTTTTTTCTAAAAAAGTTTCTTGATGATTTACCTAAAATGCCGTCCCACTATTGTCGACAGACAATACCTGAAGCAGACGATGTTGCTATATCTGCTCTATCATACCTTCGGTTCAAAAACATGTGACGGATTTTCTTGGAGCTCTGAGACCGAACAAGGGTTCTCAAAATTTTCAAGACTTGTATTTCTAAACTCATAACCGAAAACGTTTCCTCAACATTAAATACAAGGCCAACCAAGAAAAACAAATAAGTACATAGAAACTAGAAAGAAATAAGACTGAAGAAAGTATTTTTGATAAAATATCTGTACTTACAGTACAGTAAATCAGTAAGAAGATTTAAAGGAAATTCCTTCGAAGCATGGAATGATTTTCTCCAAAAGACAATTTTCGAAATTGTTCAAAATTGCATATAAAAATTTCCAACTTTAGTTGCAAGCTCGGTACCTTTGGAAAGACTTTTTTAAAGCTTCCTAATGGTTATTACGGTAACAAAAAGCCTATTACTGTCAAAG
Source organism: Cecropterus toxeus (assembly GCA_018249875.1). Taxonomy (NCBI): domain Eukaryota; kingdom Metazoa; phylum Arthropoda; class Insecta; order Lepidoptera; family Hesperiidae; genus Cecropterus; species Cecropterus toxeus. The sequence continues at coordinate 10,378 of DWNE01006636.1, forward strand.
ATTTTCTTGATGACAATAATTAATAATTATTGGTATGTGTCTTATTACAAATGAAATTAATGAATGATTGTATTATAATAATTGCGACTAACCTTTTCAATTAATATAATTGCGAATTGTATATGCGAATGTAATACGAAATACCTTCAATTGCATGCCATAACAGGTGGAATTTGGCAAACCTATTATGTTACCATCATCCTACCCATTTTCAGGCAATAAAAGATTTTAATTTGTTAAAGTTTGGGCCAGAATAGATTCTGCTTCTGGATATTTGTATCAGTTTGAAGTATACTGTGGTAAGTCTAAAGGGACTGTGGAGGTTAGTTTGGACCTTAAGTACAAAGTAATGGTTGTCATGTTACATATGCTATTTTTTTACCTCAGTGGCTTCGGTGCGTTAATTTTACCCTCGAGGATAATACAGATCAAGTACGCCTGCTTTAATTGGCAAAAGAACAAGGTTCATTGGAAAAAACAGCTAGTGAAAGGCATACATCTACTAACACAGTTAAGATAGTTTATGTTTAATGGAAGGATATAAAAGTCGTTAACATTCGTAGTGAGAATATATTTAAACCAAAAACATGAGTAGCTTGCGACGAGAAAACCCGTGATACAGATTATCCGTATACAATTTTACCATTTAACTCTGAACAGATAAAGTTTGCTGTTATTGATTCGAAGAAACGGCGTGTAATTTAAAAGCCACTACTTATGCGTCGTTGTATGTGGATTATTAATGGAGAAGGAAACAAAAAACGTTATCATTTAGTGATGGATGCACAGCGCAATTTAGAAATGGTCTTGTAGCAAACGCTCTGCTTTTGTTAGCCATAGAGAAAATGTGACAACACCTCAAAAATATTTAGAAAAAGGCCAGATGGAAGTGAGTTCCATCCACTGTTATAGAAAGGAAATTAAAAAATGTCAAGATAGTCTTGCCTGACTGTGATAATTTTTTATTCCCACAATTGCTTTTCGACAACTTACGCTGTGTTATTGGACTGTTTTGATCGCCATTTCGTTAACCTTCGCTCGTACCTGGACTGTTTGGATTGCTTATGTTACATACGCCCTTATAACCCTACTATTTCTTTATTCTTACTTACTCATTTATTATCGTTATACATGAACCTTTAGACATTTAAGTATATTAAATAAGAATCTAATGTAAACAATAATATTAATGTATACTAATTACTAAATAAACATCCCTCGCTCGTTACCCTTACTCGTTACCTGTTACCCTCACTACTTCAACTCATATAAACCTTGAAATCCAAACTCAGAGCCCATTCCTATTTCCGACTTTATTCATAATTCATTATAAGTAACACTGTTTCTTTGTTACTTAATAAGTAGTAAATAAACTGCTTTTTTCTTTAAAAAGACAATTTTATTGCTGGCCACGTAACACTTACACATAAATCTAGGCTACCTTACTGGATTTTTTAATCTACTCGATTCATTCATGATGGTGTCGCATTGTAATGACCCAACATCAGGGCCATCTCCGCTTCGTCAAACACCTGAACGACCTGAGAGTCAATAAATTCATTTTCAGATGAAGATGAATTTATAAACCGCTGAAGCTACAAATACGAAATAATTAATATGGGGAATCTGACAGAAGTTCTTCGTACATTGGGCACTTATGAAAAATGTGTCGCTTATTCGGAAGAACAAGGCTTGGTTGCAACAAATAAACTGTATCGCACACATCGTCCAATGAAAATAACTTATTCCACAAATAAATCATTTGGGTCTTGGATATGCAGCAAAAAAACATGCAAGAGCAACCCAAGAGCGTGTAGAACAAAAGGCACATTTTTTGAAAATATAAAAATTGATATCATTCATGTGTATTATTTACTATATGCCTTTAGTCAGAACTGGAACTATGATCAAACAGTTAACGAAGATCCTTATAAAGAAAAAAGAAATGCATGTTTGAGCAGATCAACAATTAGTTATTGGTTTAATCATTGTCGAGAGACGGTTGTTATATATTTCTTGGAAAAACAGGAGTTCATGGGGAAAATTGGTGGACCTGGAAAAATTGTACAGATTGATGAATTCAAATTTGGAAAACGCAAATATCACAAAGGTAAATTTATAATATACAATATGAAATTGTTATTTATCATTTTAAATTATATATCTCTGGTAATAACAAGATTTTTTGTTCTAGGACGTCATATTGATGGTCACTGGGTGCTTGGATTCATCAAAGATTGCAGCGAAGACCTACGTCTGGAGGTGTGTCCAAACAATATTCAATCAGCTGTGTTGGTGCCACTTATCCAAAATAATGTCGAAATAGGTACCACTATTCACACCGCTTGCTGGAGAGGATACAATTCTTTCATGTCATAAAACTGTGAATCATTCCGATAAAGAAAATCCATTTGTGGCTCCAGATGGAGTTCAAATTCAACGAATTGAGTCTCAATGGAGACAAGTAAAAAGATTTTTTAAAAAACAAAATGAAAACAATGAAAATTTTGCCGACACAATTGTCGAATA
>DWNE01006637.1:0-12906 GCA_018249875.1 Cecropterus toxeus
ATTTAATTATCACTGCTTTACGGTTAAGGAAAACATCGTGAGGAAACCTGCACATCTGAGAGTTCTCATAAAAAAAAGGGTTCTCAAAGATGTGTGAAGTCTACCAATTCGCACTTGGCCCGCGCGGTGGACTATGTTCTAAGACTCTCTCACTCTGAAAGAAGACCCGTGCCCAGCAGTGGGACAATAATGGGTTGACGAGAGAATGAGCGGTATGGCAGACTACAGCAAATAAATTTAGTGTAGCATTTATGATGGAACTACATATATGCCGGATACGCGTGAAAAGGGAAGAAAGAATCTTCTCTCTCTATCGTTTACATACTGAGTTACGGTACTATATATTATTTGTTTTATATCTATTTGAATGAGCAACGATGTTTATAATTAATATCTGTTAATATTAAAAATATTACATTCCTATTTTTATCACACAGAATAATATTCCTTTTCTATGTTAAGTTACTTGCAGATGTCCATGGGCGGCGGTGACCACTATCAGATAGCCAGCATTTTTTCTACTTCAGTTTAATTTTTTCATGGCGTGGTGAGAGATATACACCATTAAAAAAAATCAATCCTATGTTTTTAGTGTCCGACATTACCCCAACTGACCTTATATAGTGTATTTAGTTTCAAACCTTTCTATTTTAATATTTTACCTAAGTCTTTGACTCGATCTAGTCCACATTTGGTTATAATACAAGTGTAGATTAAAAATGGGTTAAAATTATGACTATATCGCCACGGGCCACATCCCAAAATTTCAGACAGACCAAAAAAGATAGACAACCTCTATTTATTCAGCCGATTGCGTTCAAGACAAAATCTTGGGAGTCTATAAACGGGGATATTAAACGCTCCAAAAAATAAATGACAAAAAATGTGATCGTGTGTTATTAAGCGCAAATATGATTCACATAAAAAAATAAGAAGTAATTATAAAGTGATGTGACGAATGATATAATGATATGATGAAGTGTATGACAGCAGCATTGAAGCCCAATTTGCACTATTATAACAGATTATAAAGCTCAAATTGGGCTTAAATGTAATTCGAGGAGTGTTATTTATCTTTTTGATCCGAGATGACGGGGTTACACAGAATTTATTCTGCAAGTCCATTTTCTACGTCAGATGCTTGCTTAAGAAATGGCACGAAAAAATGTGACTAGTCATACAAAAATTGTTTACATTTTACTCATATTGGGCAATAAGTGTATGGGCTAAAATGCTTAATGACTCGAATGTGGCTCACGATTTTGAGATCAATAACAACGTTGACTGTATCATCGGGACTTAAAGGTACAATCGGTATTAAAGTTAGGTGTTTACTACAATAAATTACGTTTTAGACAATTTACAATGTTCTCACAGTAGTGGCCGGGGGCAGGCGTACCGCGCACTCGGTACATTAGGCCATTCGATACGAGAATTTCTTCAGCGAGTGCCGGTACGACGGCCACCGGGCCGAAAAACCCGTGTTTTTAGCACCCGATAAAAACCGCCGAGGATTCGTCGAAATCGGTTCAAAGTCATTGGTTCAGTTCTCACGTCGAACACGTCACTCGTACTGGGATACGCTCTGTCACCATTCTACCTCGGTTAATGTCCCCGCGAGCTAAAATAACGACAGGGTGTACCCGGATCGGTCACTACGAAACGAATATGACCTCGTGTCGACGCGCGGCTGTACGCGGCCAGGACTGTGACGTCAGCTGGTTCACGGATAGGGGGTTGTTCGCGTCGCGGGGGTTGGTACCGACGGGGTTGCGCGGGGGAGGGTCCGACGCGGGGGACGCGAGGGAGGACAGGGCGCTCAGGCCGCCGGGGCTGGAGGCCGAGAGGGCCGTGTCCTCGTCGCTGGAGGCGTCGGATAGCTCCTCCAGCTTAACGTTTTCGTCGGAGCAGGGCGACTGGGGCGTCTGGGGGAGCGGCATGCTCCCCGACGCGGCTGCGAGGGCCTCCATGTACCGCACGCATTTCTTCTTCCGCCTGTAACGTTATTGGATTGTGGGATTAAGTATATAACCTAATTTGAGTACTTTTAAGTCTAAATAAACTGATGGTAAGAACAAAATCCGAAGTTTTCTAAGATCGTGCCTAGTGATTGTAAATAAAACGGTGCCTAGTGGTTGAAATGTAATTCAAGACTGCAATTCAAAATATATTTGGAATGATATAAAATGATCGTGAAAAGAGGTTTTTTTTTTATTCTATACCGATTTAAATTATATTTGCTCGTAAACTATGTATTGTTGAAAAGGATGAAATATCAAAAATAAATAGGATGAAATAAATGTAAAAAATGTAACTATGGACAACTGAACTCCAATACTATAAACTATATAACATTACGTCATGAAATAAAATTTTGAATTAATTAAATACTTTTTTAAATAATTCTGAAAAGGTTCGTTCGTATCAAATATTTCAAAACAAAATATGTTTTAAATTAACTCTTTGCGTGACGTTACTTAATGGGATAGTCCTGAAATTCTTACAAAAAATAATATCTAATAAAAAACAACAACATCAAAATAATAAAACGATCATCATAATGTTATCTAAAAACATGCTAGGAAATTGTTAAATAAAAAATCTGAGAAAAGATAACAACAAAAAAACACTCATGCTGAATGTCAAATTCCACTTCGGAATTGAAGAATCTACTAAAATGTTTCACGACAAGAAGCAAATAAAAACTACAATCAACAATGCTGACAAACGATATACGTAACATTTCCAGGATCACGACATAACTAATCTACAAATGAAGCTAACGAATCTAACATTAATAAGAAAACTATTAAAGATAATGAGAATATGAGAAAATTGACATAGGCATGGGAATTGATTGATAAATGTTGGTCCTAAAATCTTTCCTAAATTGCATAACAGATATAAAACATAAGATAACATTTTCTGGTTAAACAGAAATTATGCTCAACTAAAAAACGAAGTAAAATTCCAAAATGTTCCAAAACGAAAATTAATCACAAAAACAACACAACACAATTAATTTGCAAAAAAACGTCATGCTCAAGCGGCTAAACCATTTCAACTTCGATTCCTACGAAACCTTTTGACTGACCGTTGGTAATCCGGCGGGGGCGGGACACTAGAGGTTCACGTACGTTGGCTCCTGGGGCGGGCTCCCGACCAGGCTGGCGGCCGGCAGCGGAGTCGCCGGCTCTGGTCGGAGGAGCCCTAACCCCCCCGATACCATCACGCTACTTGACTCGGGGCTAATGGCCCGAACATTTAAATTGGGGATTGATATTGATGATAAGATAGTTTCGAGGAAAAGGTGCAAGATGAATTACAAGAAGTAATGTTGTTAAATAATGAAGGAATAAATACAGATGATGAAGATGATAATGATAATTTTGAAGATTGAGGGAAAAACAAAGCGCGAAGACATATTATGTTATTTAAAGATAATAATGAGGGAACAGTCATCAATGATATAGTTGAGGAAGATAATTGTGAATTTGAAAGTAAACACGATAAAAATTATATAATTGTATAAAATATTAAACATTTAATGGACGAAAGAAATTTCATGATTTAGGGATAATGAAAAATAGTCGGGAGAAACAAGAGCCAGTGGTAGCGATGATAATTGTTGGAATGGAATGCGAAAATGGATATTTCAGGAACAGGATAAACCAATTAAACGTTGAGTTTGAGTCAAGTGGCGATCGGCGATAGAATAACATTACGAACGAGCCATTGAATAACAAATCACCAATAGTGTCAGCGACATCCAGCATCGATCCGTGAGAAGCGGCAATCATGAGTGGAAAAAACACTTCAATGAGTAAAATTACATCTTCACATTATCCGTAAATTATCCATAAAAACGTCAAAGAAAAAAGCGAGCGTAATTCAGAAAATGTGTCAAGATTTTTTTGAAAGCTTATTTCGACAGATGATTGCCCCCTCTGTGATCATTGCGTCTACGTCCTACACCACTACGTCTCCACACTCGGTCTACTTTCAAAAAAATCTATTCCATGTCACTCTACAATCGCATTTTTTATTTCTTTGTGAAAAGACACATTTTCTGAATCGTTGCCTGCTCCGCTTTTTATACTATGCCCTTATATTCTAAGTTCTAAATAAAGAGCACGGCGTAACAGGTAAAATAATAAATAGTATTCAAAATAAAAAACACAACATCTACTTTTAAAATAAAATTCTGTGTAATAGTGTCTATTGTGAAAATAAAAGTATGTTACGACCAGGCTCTTTCGACTTGCCGTAAAATAGTGTAAAAGAAAAGCCAAGTCTTTCCACATAGAAACAATATGACTTTAAAGTAACCGAAAGCATTCAACGATGTTTTCGGTTACTGCGCTCGTGAGTTCATAATTCTGTAGAAAAGCGTAAAAAATAAATTAAAAGTGTGTAAATACCCACCTGCAAGGTTTACACCACTGGTTCTGTTGGTCCAGACCATACCTCGCCCGACATTTCTTCAAATTATTCCCTGAAAATGTCACACACGAATCCATTAGAATCTATCATTCGATCGATCATAATCTTTGCAATTAAAATCTATCGGAATCATTAGGGATCGTTAAACGGGAGTTTATTGCAAAGTAAACAAATTCTGTACGCAAATTAATCTTTGACTGCAATGATTGCAAGGTGATATTCAGAAAAAAAATGACGTCAGTGATTTTTAATTCGGTAAGCATTTGAAATTAAAGGTCGTTAGGACGTCTCAGTGGTGGCAGAAATAAATTTACTGGAAATCATATGTGAAGCGTCTTAAAATAACGGCTAATACTAAGGACTACGAACAAGCAACATGCACCAAACCCTCAAACGTGTTAGTCGCATGCAGGTGGGATCGGGACAAATGAATGGGAAAACGGAAAAAACATTGGTTTTAAATAGCGCACTACTCGCATAAACTTCCAAAATAAACTCTAACTACGCTATTGCTATCGAAATAAAAACAATCACAAATAAACATGACGCTCATAAGCAAATTGAAGCAGAATAGGTTCTCCGGAATCAAAATAAATAATGTTCTTTGGCCAGTAAAGTTATTAACACCGCAGACACGCAAGCGTCGGCAGTTTGCTTGTTCGAAAGTTATCTAGTCGGCTGCAATCGGCGACCTCCCTTCTAAGGGTTCACTGCCTGAATCATCTCGTCACTTGTCGGGCAGTTCATGCTTTGTATCTCACTCTAGTCCTTGCTACATCTCGAGAAGGCTGTCCCAGCCTAACAGTTCACGAGTCTACGGTCCCTGCAAAGCAATTACTCAAGTGTTCAAACATTTGACTGGTGATACATGCACGCTCCCCGGATTCGCAGGCAGCTTCGGATCAGAACGGGAAGCCAAAAACCGGGACAACCTTCGAAGGAGTGCCACTTACTTAAGGGTATCCTCATAATATAGCGTTGTAAAAACAAAAAATAAATAAATGCGATAAATATAAAATAAAAAATGCTGATATATGTCTACAACCTGTACCCCTTCAACCATAGACATTCGGCAATATTTCTACATCGGTCGGCTGTTTCGGAGCGGAGTTCAAAGTAATTGAACTCTCGCGGGATGGAAGTGGGCGCCGGCGGGCGGGAGGGGAGGGGGGGAGAGGACGACCGACGTCTCGGCGAACGGCTAATCCTTCATTAATTGACCTCATTTTTTTAATGAGTCCGAGCGTTGCGCATGGAAATGTGCTGAGACGTCGGTCGCCGAACACGTGTGAGGATTGTGGGTCTCGCGACCGAGTTGTGGAATTCGGTGATGTCGTGAGCACATCGTGGTTCTACGGTCGCGAGGTGACCTCGGATGGGAGCGGGACGGGAGAGGCGCAGCGGCGACGGAGGGAGAGAAAGGCAATACCTCCATCGGTTGTCTCCTGTTTTCGTTTCCTCTTCTTGCCCCTTTGCGTATTAGCCCTAGACGACCAATCGGGATAGAGCTGCATGTGCAGCTGGCGCTCCCGCCGCGCCAACTCGTAATCCTTGGCTTGCTCCTCGCGGCCGAGCGCATGCCACTGAACCGTCAAACACGCCGCAATATGGAAAGAAAAGAGAAATGCACTTCGACGGAGGTTCGCGTCGGACGCGTCCCTAACTCTGGTGCTAGAAAAACAGCCCACGTGAGCTCGCCGCTCGACAATTTTGATCCTACGTCCCAAAATGAGAATGGCCAATCGTGACGTTCCTCACAGAACCTATTCTGCGGTCGGTATCGTCGCGCCTCGTCTAGACATATAACAAACCAATATAGTTTCCGGTCAAGGATGTAGGGTGTACACTGTACGGTGACGGTCACTCGACGACTACAGTACACAGACGCGGGCGGCGGCGCGGCGCGACGGGGCCGCGACGGGGCCGCGACGGGGCCGCGCCGGGGCCGCGCCGGGCCGCGCCCGCGGAGCAACGGTTCCAGCCGCTTTTCTAGCACAGTACCGCCGCACTAACATCGGATCAACACGCACACACTCACATACAGGGACGGGTTACGGGTGCTCGTCGGAGGACGCAAGCCGGTCGGTTAGTCGAGTGTTAGGAGGCCCCGCGGGCGCGAGCGAGCCTCCCTTGCGTTAGGGGTGCGGGGAGCCTCGCTCGCGGGGCCGGGAGGGACGGGAGAAGCGAGTGTACAGAAGCGTCGATGTGACAGCCCATCCCCTCGCGTGTCGGGTCTCGTTCTAGGATCCAATACCTCCCAGTTCAGCGGGACCGCGGTCCTTTTTCCGCTTTTTCTTTTTGGAACCGTAACCGTAGTTGTCCCGCGCGCTCCAGCCGGGATACAGCTGCATATGGAGCTGTCTCTCCTGTCTCGCTTTCTCATAGTACTTTGCCTGCTCCTCGCGACTCAACGAATGCCACTGCGTATTATGATAGGATATTGCACACGTTACGAACATTGGCTCGAGATGGAATCGTGGACGTTCAACGGTCTTGAAGGTCCACGATTGCGTGGCGTTGCCAGTCTTGTTAGGAACGAGATCGTCCGGAGTAGCGTTACGGTCGGTTCCCGGTAGCGGGGCGTCACGTTATTATTATTCAATACGTCCAGCTTAGATGGTGAGATATGGTCGAACACGTTTCATTGTCTTCGATGCGCGCCAAGCGGATTGTTTACACGATCGCGTCACGAACCGTATTCCTAACAAGATTAACAATGCGCACAATTGTTTCTATACTACGCTGACCAGCTCAAACAACTCCCGATATGATTCTAGGAATATCTTTAATTGGCTCTGCAAAGTCGTCACCTCGAGGTACGAGTACGTCTTCGAAGATTACATCGAGTTTATAGTCATATACATTGCTATAAGGGTTTGCAGCACTTTGGTTATTGCGTCTACCCTGCAATATGTGACTAGAAAATTAAATCAGGTAATCTTGCCTTTCGACTGAAACATTCTTGTTAATGGAAAATAATATATTAACTATCTTTAATCTTAAGACTAAACAATCAAATATTTGCATTTTTTAACCAGCTGTAAGCCTCCGGCTTCGTCTACGATAATAAAGTTATAGCCTAATAATTATTCAGATATTTTGTATTCGAGAAATGATTTGATGAAAGTTGATTTCATCTAGATAGGACTAGCAGTTTGTACCTAATAAATATTAAACACTAGAAAGTCCTACAGGCACCTTAGTTTTTAAAGAAAGCAAGCACCAATAGAACTTCGGTCACCTACCTAAATAGTTGGCACTCTTTTTATTCTTAGAAATTGCTACGCTAAAATAATAGTTATTTATTTAAATATCTGCTTTAAATGTCTAAATGTAAAGTCAAAAGCATGTTAAATTGCATAAAATATTTGTTGTGTTGCTAGAAATTATCGATTACCTACAAAATGGTGCAAATCCCAACAGCCTTTACAACAAGTGTTAAATAATGTTTTATTGCTTTTGGTCATTCGGTTTGATAACTACACTCATTAAAGGCAGACTCTATGAACACAATAACATAATGTATTGTTGTGTATATCATCTATGTTTAATTTTACATCTATATTATATTAATCCAAGGCATTTAATGAGCCAAGCAGAAGGGACTTCGGGCGTAGGCAATAATAAACAAGTGCCAGGCATGTTTTATTAAAGTATTAGGTAGTAATCTCTTACCTATCTTGCCTTATGTCGCTTCTATGCGTCCTATTATTTTCTTTACCACGTAATACGACACTATTGATATTTAAAGTCACCAACTGTTACTAAGAAACCTGACATTTTGTAGACTCAGTGTGTTGTTTCCAAGAAATTATCAATTATCATAATCTATTCTTATAATTCTTTCACTGTTATTAAGTTACTTGGTCTATTCTGTACGCAATCCGAAATTTCGTCCGAAGTTTTGGGTGTATTTTACACTTTCGGAGTTATAGTATAAAGGGTCTTACAAATAAACAATATTAATTACTTAATAACTGAACTCCGTAAACTCTTGACGCACAAAAAATTAAATTTCTAAGTAATTTAATCGAACGGGAATCGAAAATTTCGATCCGAAACTTCAGATGTACAGAGCAGAGCTCATAGGAGTGCTATTCTGTAAGATTAACTTATAATCTTTAAAGCTAATCGCGATAAGTTCTTTTTTAATTATTTGCAATGACGCCTTTGTGTCTGGAGGAAATGATCAATAGTATGACGATTCTAACTAAGAAAGTAATAATTCATATGACTACTATATATGTACATAGAATCATGTACTAAATTTTCTGTAAGATTAGTAAATCCCTAACATCGAGTTACATCACTAATTTCTAAACACAAATTCACTATAACAAATTATTCCACACCTCAAAAATATATCCCAAAAAAAAATGATATATTTATTGTTATACTGATCTGAAATTATATCATAAATAACACGAAATAAATCATCTTTCACAATAATTGTATCGAGATTGGTAATTTACAGAATAGCACTGATGAAACCGAGGGCACAGCTGGTATCGAATGAAAATCGATATATACACAATATAGATATATAACAAAATCGATCACTCACCCGTCTGCCCAATATTTGGTTGATAGCCGCGGACTCCTTCAAGGTGCACTCCGCTACAACTTTGGCCCTCATCTCTTTCATGTACAGCATGAAGGCGTTGAGGGGTTTCTTGATGTGCGGCTTCTTGTTCTGTTCCTTGCTGCTCGTGCTGCTCGCGTCCGTCGGCTTGTCGTTCGCGCTGCTGCTGGACTTTTCCACCTGTGACCTGGAATTTGGATTAGGGTTCTGTTTACTCAGATGCTGAGTTCGGCAACACTTTAAGAGGGACTGGAGGTGGATCGGAGTTAGTATTTATTTGGTTTTGGACAATAGGTAGGACAATACAAATTAGATTAGTAAGCCAAGAGTTTCGGGTTAAAGTTATTCGGGAGTCATTACAGCAGTTTAAATTTTAGTACTTGATAAAACTGTAACTTAAAGAGTAATTGTTTTATTTAGTACAAATATTTATGTACAGATAAAAATGTTGCATTAAAAGGATAAAAGTGGTCAAATAAAATCTAAGGATTTTTAAATATTCATCCCCTAAAGTAAGTGCTAAATAAGGAATGCATATGCATATATTTTTAACATTGTCATAATTTATAGACACTACACCAAAGGGGCACTTAATTGAGTTCGAAAGTGTGAATTTACTTTACACCACTTTACATCAGAACGCAGCTTTACATTTTTTGCCAGGTGGTAGAACCAATGTAGTTCGACAGGGGAGTTACCACCGCCACGTACTTCTAGCGTGAAGCAGTTCTTACGTTTCGGTGGAAGGTAGTGGTTGCCGGTCAACTTATGTATGAGGCGACCAACCTAATCCTCGGGAGCAACGCATCTGAAATCAACTTCAGATGGAACCCCCTACATTATGTTGTTTACATATGTCCATCGGCGGCATTAATCACACCATCAGATAGACTGCATGTTCGTTTGCTATATCAGTATGATAAAAAAATACTACTATAAGATAGAAAAACAGTGGTCACGTTCATCCGTGGAGAATTAGCAAGTAAGGGAAGGTTTCTTAAAGTTAAATTGGTTAGCCCTAAAGGTATTGCACTCTAACAGTTAACTGAATACATGTGTTAACAGTAATCATTAAAAAAATCTTGTGCCACTAACTTGAACTTTTAAGTGTCCAAATTACGTTCTCACCTATACAATTGACCTTCGACCTACGAATTCCCGCTTCGCAAATCATGCTTATCATAGGGCCATGAAACATGCGAGCGTCATTTATGACGCTATAAATGCCAGCGTTATTAAAATTAAATATATACGTTTGATTTTAGGTCACAAAATTTACCGACTCATATAGAAGGCGACCATCTCAGGCCTTGGGAGTAAAGATAAAACCCCTATTATATGTGAAGTTACTTGAAGTTATGTTAGTTAGGCAGAAGTAACTACTTACAATCAGGTAGACATGCTTGTTTCTTACTTCAGTGTGATAAAACAAATCACTACAAATTAAATCCTTCTTTTAAACGACGCGCCTACTGTCCCGCGTTATATTCTAAAATATTTTTAAGGGAAGCTTAAGTTTTATTAATCGAATTAAAAAAGGAGGAAGTTCTCAATTCTACTATTTTTCGTATTGTTTGTAAGATTCACATCTTTAATCAACCCTAAATAAAAGTCAGTATTACCTGAGGTTGTCAACAAATGCGTGCTACCAAAAGGACTAAGTTGGAACGCTTCGAATTCGAACCTTTGTCTCCCTCATCACACCCTTCGAACTCCACAGCAGCGCATTACACTGCTTTTATAATAAGAAATAGGTGTAGCTGCTTTTACTTTATACTTTTACAGAAATGAACACAAACTTTCCCATCTTTAAATCCAGTCCACTATTGGTTTGTGTGATGGACTAGGGCATAAACTCATTCCACGACCCGTGCACGACGGTGAGGTATGCGGCTAATAATAAAAAGATAATATTTGACTTTGTTTTTGATGTGAAACATCGATAGACGCAGATAAAGATTGTTGGCGTAGCGATGCTTGCATTTATTTATTTCAGCGCCATCTGTTATACATTTCTACACACCTATTTCTAGCGTGAAGCAGTTCTTACGTTTGGGTGGAAGGGTGTGGTTGCCGGCTCACTTTTATGCGACCATCTCAGTCCACGGGAGTAGCAACACATCTGTGATAGACTTCATGTAGAACCCCTGTTCTATATGAAGATGCTTAGAAATGTCCATGGGCGGCAGTAACCACTTACCATTAGATGGGCTGCTTGCTCGTTTGCTACTTCATATCATAAAAAAAAACATTGTCGGAATATTAAGTATCGAATAGAACTAAGCGGGTTGCGGTGTTAGTTCGACTTAGTGCGGAGTACTGTTCTTAGATGGCGTTATTTTCATTATTCTAAATATTTAGTTCCTGTCTTAATTTTGTCTTTTATGCATATTACTTGCAAGAACACGATGTTTCACATCAGCGTCACGTAACGGCTATTTTTGTAATTAAACTCAAAAGCCCCATTGCTATATCAATACCATAAACATTAAATATCATTTCTATTAAATTAGTTTCATCAATTTATAGTCGATTAGCATATCGCCTCACAAGTGGCCGCTCATTCTACAGTTATCAAGAATCGATATGTAAATTCGAGGTGTTAACGACACGGCAGACGCGTCCGGATGGAAATAGACGGGGTTTCCGGTGCACCCAACTACACTACAACTAAACTGCCTATGGATATGACTATACTATGAGTTGACGTATTTACACTTCGAAGAAGCGACTAAGTTTTTTGGGCGTTAAAATAGCTTAGGATAGAGGTTTCACTATTCATCATCGACCCATTATTGTCCCACTGCTGGGCACGGGTCTTCTCTCAGAGTAAGAGAGTTTTAGGCCCAGAGTGAGAGAGTTTTAGGCCATCGTCCACCGCGCTGGCCAAGTGCGAATTGGTAGACTTCATAAACCTTTGAGAACCCTTTTTTTATGAGAACTCTCAGATGTGCAGGTTTCCTCACGAAGTTTTCCTTTACCGTAAAGCAGTGATAACTATATTCTAATACGCACATCATTTTAGAAAAATCAGTGTTGCGTGCCTGGGATTTGAACCTCGGACCCTCGATTGAGAGGCCGAGTTTCAACCATTAGGCTATCATTCACTGTAATAAGTAAAATACAGTAATTAACTGTGACCAATGTGTGTTTCGTATTGCAATTCATTCTCAATTTTGAAAAAAAAATCTCCGTTTCATTAAATTTATTCATGCGTGTGAAGTAAAAACGTATCGTCACAGAAAATTTATAAAATAATTTATTTGTATCAGTATGTGTTTGAATTTAAGTCTAAATAGATATTTTTTGTAATGAAAATAATAACTGTAAAATAATTATGATGGACATTTTAATTTATCTCATTAACAAATACTGTGTATGTAAAAATATATAGGTATTATAAAACATATTTTAGGAAGAGCTTTAGAAGTCTTTAGTATAAAATGCATACATAAACATTTAAATGTTTTCTTAAAAATCACGTCAGATTTTAATATTAACTACTTTTTTTACATTGAGATGAATATTGTGTAGTACGTAGTACAAAATACAACTGAGTACATAGTAGATAGTAGGCAAATGTCTGATTGATCAAAGATAATCTACTTGTTATAACAATGAAGAACATCGTTAGATACCGATTGACACGAGTCCAGCTGCGGTCAGCTGTCCCGGGAGTGACAGATACAAGTAACTGTGTCCATTATGCTTTCACGTAAGATACGGTCTGGGTTCAGTTTGTCTATTTATGGGTGCCAAGGTGAGACCAATGTTAGACGTTTTAAGCTTTGTAGGTAGGCTCAATTATAAATCAGGCGACCATCTTAGTCCTCGAGAGTAGCAACGCGTCTGTAACCGCTATTATAAGGAAGACATACATG